>QVRM01005165.1:0-17500 GCA_003439945.1 Dermanyssus gallinae
GCCATGGTGACCAAGAGGTGAGACCTTTTCGCCACAGCTGCACTCATGTTCCTCGGCTAGAGCGACTCCACGGCGGAGGCCAACGCAGATCCTGACGACGAAGTCATCTAAGAGAGTTCCAACGGAGCACTCGGAGGGCATTGAGCCATGCACCAGCACCACTAGATGAAACTGCTCGGCCGTGCTTTTTCCACCTCGTCTTCTGTTGAATTAAAAAGATTTGCGAGTTGTATGTCCCTAACGGGGCGCGGTCCAGCTTGCCTGGGAAGTAGGTTCTTCTGGAGGGGATGCTCCAGTGCGTTGCCAAGAGACACTCCTTAGAATCTTCTAGTAGTGAACGTAACCGCTCGACGGCTGGGAAGTCTAGTATCTTTGACGCCCTATGCCAGGTACTAGACATTGAAGCGACTACCGCGGGACCTGCGACCAAGACAGCGTCTGGAATGCCTAGGCCTCCTTTTGCCACTGGCAGAAGGGCTTGGATGCGGGCTGTCTCTGGTAAACTTAGGTTAAGTAAGGAAGACAGGGAGTTCAACGTGTGAGTGTTCAATTGTTACAGAATATTTAAATCTTGCGTTAGGTCAATCCCACGAAGCAGGTGGTTTACCCCGTGCTGTCGAGAAGCAAGGCCTTAATAAGAACAATCCCCTGTGTGCACCTAAAAGACCCAAGCGGCTTGAGGAGGATTTTAACTTATCCACCCAGCCAGATAACTGTTCTTTCTTCCCGTCGTCAAGAAGTGGCATCCTAATAAGGTAAGGTTGGCCCTATTTGTCCTGATACATTCTGGAAGAAGGTCGGTTATCAGTCTGATCGAGGAGTCGGATATTGATGATCCCGACACAAAAGTTCGCATTTTTGTGGGTTGAGACATAACCCGCTGTTTGTTGCAAAATCTAGTATTTTCCGATATTGCGGGCCACTATTACAGGGTCACCGGCTAAACTATATATATATATATATATATATATAATATATATTAAATTCCAGTTAAAATTGATTTATAATTTCAAAGACCTGTTTAAAGAAATTAATATTTTAATGTATTATATGCAGGGTTACACAAGAGTGATATCTTCTAAGCAAGTGTTGTTGTAGTGCTTTTTGGAGTGCAGTTAATGCTAGTAGCACTTCTAATCTGCGGGGGCACTTACTTCCATAACACACTGCTGTATTACTAAGATCAACCACTTACAAACTTAAAATGATTGTGCCCCTTAAAATAACAAATTCCTTTCCAGTTAGCTCTGAGGATTCTCAGAATTAACCCGAACAGATTAGAGAAGCAATTTAAAGTTGCAACTAATGACAACAAGCCAATTTACCCGCTGTAGTTATTGTACGAGACACGTAGAGCGATGTCGTTTAGACACACCCAAACTATTACGTGTCAAACGAGTACCGGGCACTAAACAAGCTTGTTTTTGGTACAACCAAACATATTTTAAACGCGCATAAATGCCTTGCAACGTCGTCTCTACGCAGATCTTCTGAGTGAGTCCGATGATGTACTTTCTGTGAAGTATTTATACCGCTGCTCTAAGGCGCATATTAGATTACACGCAGTATATGTACAGTTCGTCATACATAGCAACAGATTTGCAACTGCAAATACCTCTCATTAAAGTACCAAAAAACGACATCGCTATAAAGCCTGGCAGCAACGTGCCACTTGTCGAGTGACCATGCTTTCACGATTTCACGAAGCACACCTGTGCCGGTAGCTAAGTTAAAGTCAGATCAGTTTCGATGCCAAATGAGTAATGTGTAGTTAGGATTAATCACCGAATGAAAAGAGCTGCCGTGTTTTATTATTTACTTACTTTTTTTTATAATGTTTTAAATACAATTTTCGACGTACATTACACACTGCATGTGTTCTCACAAGGCTAGGCCGACACGATAAGCTCCATGTGGTTGTGTTCCGTTCGTTCAATCAAAGTCCGTTGCCTCAGCTGTGGTGTGATTGTGGTTTCGTTCGGCCACAGATAGGCGCAAGCGCAATGCGAACCTTGTTAATTCATTTATGCGCGTCGCTAATTAGATGAAGATGCATTTAGCTAGTAAAAGGGAAATACGTTGCCTGCGTTGCCGAGGCCGCAGCGTTGTCGTGCTTGATGGAAGTCGACCCATGTACGCCCAGCAGAGATACGCAGGCCGCAGAGCGCTCAAATTGGTTCGCTATCACAGGCCACCGCAGGCGGGGGCCATCACACCACTCAGGCCCATCAAGTTAGCGATTTGTCACTTTGCTCATTTGCGTTACGTCCCAACGTATTCTAACGCACACATCCGGAACACAGGCAGGCAGGCAGGCCCTTAGCACCAGGAGGGCCCGCGGACAGCTCAAAGTCGAAGTGACTGATGCTCTTGCTCTCTTCTTAGAACATTGCATTCACACGTCTTGTTTACTATAGTAAGTCAATGCGGTGAGCTCGCCCTCGGCTCTAATGCGCTGCATATTGGACCGGTTAGATCGAAGGCATGCGTAAGCACTATACTCTTTCACACACTGCAGTTACCCTGTTTCGTTATCGGCTTGCGCAGCATAGACTAATATTTCGTAGGGATCAGGTCCTTTTTTGCTCTAATAATACTATGTACCAGTCAACTCCGCGTGCATGCCGCCGTTAAGCTCTAGTGAATTTTGCATAACATAACGCAACATAAAATTACTTTTATTGTCACATAAATGTGTGTGTGTGTGCGGTACAGTGATCATGGTCAAATATGAATTGTTTTCAATACACGTACTTCTGAAAGAAAAACGGAACTAGTCGCCAAACAGAAAAAAAACATTATTTTTTGAAAAATTAATAGTCTGGATACGTGAAGGCGGCAGGGCAGGGTTTCGTGTGGAGGCAGGCGTCTTAAACGATATTTAGTAGCCAATTATTAATATCAAGACCTTGTGAGTTTTGTCCACGAAAATCGCCAAACCATTACTCTCATTATTGAGTTGACAATTACTCTCATTATTGTTACGCTGAGCCGGAAATGTAGACTCAGTAGAATGGCAACTACAAACACGAGAGGCCTAGCAGCAATGGACGACGACACACGGGCATAGTCTGGCGCGTAGCACGGCCGAGAAGAGAGAATCGCTTTTCAGCCATCTATCCATCTAGTCTATTTATTGGCTCACGAAGGTACTGCGGCGTGCTGGCACCCTAAGGCGTGTTCAGATTCCGCTTCCAAGTCGGTCGAAATTTACAGCGGTTTGTGTTTGTGTCGTATAGGAATACAGGTAAGGCCTGACTTGGATTGAAAAACCATAGGTCGACTCCCTCCCGGTGTCGGCCGATGATCGTTTAGACGTTGGAGGAACGTTGGGGTCTCGGTGCGAAATGCTGTGGCTATTCTCTGCTGGCTGGTTGAGACATGTTTTGTTGGTTGAGACATGCCATCGGTCGGTGAACGTTGGGATACGTTGAGGTTTTGCTGCGGACGCTGTAGCCATTGGACGTGGTCGGTTAGGGTTGATTTGAATCACGTTGGCGGGGACGCCGTAGCCGTTGGACGTGTTCGGTTAGGACTTATTTGTTGAATTGTACCATGATGCGTATACAGTGTAGTGCATGGATAGCCCATCGCCGTACTGGTCAAAGGGGGAACTTCGTCACAATCTGGCCCTTAGAGCACAGTATCATGTTCTTAAATAAATGGTTAGCGCGTGGACTTTCAAATACTATAAGCGTAGAGTGTACACGCATTTAGGTCAGAGAGGAATACATCACAAGCTTCTACAGGAGGAGATGACAAGACTGGATTGTTTGTTACTCTGGAGAAGGACCTGGCTATGTGGCAACGCGGGTGTGGTATTTACTGCGCGACACTTAGCATATGATGATTAACCTGCCTTGATCGCACGTTTGATCATAAGTGTGAGGATTCATTGTTTGTGTTGAAACATGTCGGGGGTGATAGGTAACGCAAGACAAGTTTAGAAAAAATTACACGCTTTGGTCGCACCTGGGTTCTGTGATTGGTCATTTTACGCTGCTACATGGATTCGTTGACAAGGAAGAAACACAACATTTCCGAACTAAGCCCGAAAAGTTTCAGACCATGGAACACAAACAGCGGAACAGATGGCGTAAAAGGTTATCTCCTCTCTGGGGCCCTCCGAAGCAATTACTCAAGATGTAGTGCCCAGGGTGCTACACATTCAGCGGTAGAGTTCGGCCGTGGTTGGTCGAGAAGCATATATACAAACTTCAAATATATATCTATATATTAATATATATACATATATAAAGTCTCAAATTGCCGGTACGCGCCGACGAACGTTGGGTACGCTTGCCCACTCTGACATGTGGCCATACGTCATCATAAGTTGCCTACTTTTTATAAGTCAAAGTCAAGACAATCAGATGGCCTTGACCGCCCTAACTTGTGGCAGCAACAAGATACAAGTCATGCCTGTTATAACATTTAAAGCACACAAATGTTCCGTAGATACGCTAATGAGGCCTCACTTCACGCTATCTGCCGCCGACTGCGTGTGCGCGTACGCAACTAGCCGACGTCACTGAGGCAATTTCATGTCTGGAATATCGGAAAAATTGCTCAGCGGTAAAGTCTCTCAGCGAGCCAATGAGACGTCACTCATGGCGATCATGACACAAACGTACAACTGATGCATTGATGCTATTGTAAGCGCTTACTTAACATGGATACTTAAGCTACTAAATTAACACTTACTTAGATATACTTAAGTTAATAAATTAACAATATCATAAACAATGTGTCCTTTTGGCGCATCTCGTTGCGAATGAACAAAGGTTCGTCCGTAAGACCGTCGAATCCAGATAGGCTAGGCTAAGGAGTACAAAACACACCGGGTGAGCCACACTTTCCAGTGGGATTCTTCTACGCTCGTGCTCAAGTAGTGGATACAGCAGAACGACTTAAAGAATCTGGCGCCGCAAACCCATTAGTAGTACTGTGGGCCACAGCGCGCCTAATAGTAGATATAACGTTTTGTTACCACTGGCTGGAAAAACGGCCTATGGTTGAGTGTTGCCGCAGACCAAATTTGACCGAAAAATCACCGAATAAGTCGGGTGATTGGCACCTTGAATTCATTAATTAAGTAATCAAGGTCATATTAGAATATATATAATAAAGGGTACATACGTAATAAGCTATTAGCTCGCTTTGCATAAAACAATGTTCAAATGTGTGATAGGAGTAATTCAACTATTTGGTCGTATACCTATTGTATTAGCTTTAAGGCTGTACTTTTTCACAAAGTACCGTGTGCAACTTCTGGCAGTAAGGGTGACTTGCATGGGGGACGTAACCTAAATGAAAAAAAAAAACTTCATTGATATTTAGAAGCTGATGGTCGTTGATCTTGTGATAACTAATGCCGAAACCTAGACGACTCAATACGATATTTCCTTTAGCAAAGATAGCTTTACACTGTAAACGTTGTATTGGCTTACTTTTTTTTTATATTGGACGCTCTAACATGTCTTTTCTGGCATGAAGTTATACAAGAGCGTACATTTGTAATTAATATTTATTAAAGTTCCGCGTACGGCAGTAGGCGGCCCATTTAAGTCAGTAAGCATTGCTCATTTGCCAAACATGCCTGACTGCACTAGAAAGTATTCCCAGGAGAGAAATAGAGTATTTCCATAGGACATAATACTTTCTCTCTCTCGTATATATATATATATATAGACTGGGAGGATGGATATTGGAGACAGACCTTCGCTCTAATTAGACCTGTTTTTTCGTTACAAGTATATTACTACTTGCTAGCCTTGTGTAACGAAAACAGATAGACATTTAAGTAGAACGAAACGTAAATGAACAGACACAGCTACAATAAGCTTGCCGAACGTCCTACTTTAGATGCTGTTTTATTGCTCGCCGTGCTGGCGATAGCTTGACGCGACATCGAGCGATGCACACACCTACAGCTTTGAAGCCAATCTGGACGCAGAGTTGTAACAAGTGGGCCGCGCCTCATTGAAGTGCTTGTCGGCCAACCTGTAGGCGGACGTGATCAGCGGCAACATCGGCGGAGAGTTGTTTCTCTCAACCCCGCGGCGACCTCTCGACGGCCTTGTACCGCTCCCCTGCTGGTCTTGAGGCTCGATGAGTGAAAGCGCACTACTTCTATGTGGTTCCTCTCCAGTTTTCTAGTACAGTGTCTGTCTCCCTTACCTCTTCTCTCGCCTGTCATGGCTCTCGGCGGCAGCCTTCTAGGTGCCCTTGTTTGCTTCTTCTTCTTGTTTTTCTTCTTCTTCTTCTACTTCTGCTTCTTCTTCTTCTTCTTATTTCCCTGCCTGTTCTCGCGAGGAACACGAATTAGATCAAATTAGATACACGATGAGGTAGACGCATCCAATTTGTCTAAAGCTAGACTGATGTCACTGATAGGGACAGCAGTCTGTTTATTTACCTAAAGAAGCAGCAGCGGTAGACGCCGCCTCCGTCGCATCAAGACAGCTTGACGGCCGTCAGAACAACAGCGTTCGTTACAAGGGCGAGCAGTGTCTTACCCTTGATAAGTAGAGACAAACGGGTGAGGAACGAAGTCGACACATACAGACACACACAAACACACACACGAACACACTGGTCACGGCGAACGAGGTGAAAGTAGAAGTGCTAAATCAACTTGCGACGACGCCCTTCGGGACGTCGGCCGGAGACTGACCTCCGGGGGAACGAGAAAACGGCTAAGAGCGAGGCAACTCGGCAGCGACGAGCGGGCCTACGAAGAGACCTACGAACTCCAGTCTTCACCTCTCGGATTGGAGGGCGCTTCTCGTCTCTCTGTCTTCTGTAGCTCGATGCCGAACTTTGGAACTCCTTGACCCTGCCCAGCGAGACGTTAGGGTAGCCGCAGGGTAGCCTGCTTTTGTTGCTAGCTTCTCTGTGTAGAAACACGATCGCATGGGAGTCAGCAGTAATAACAGTGTTATTACACATTGGCGTTAGTTGGTCTGAACAGTCGCTGATACGCAGGCCAAAGTCCAGAGTGAGTCTTCCACACGACAATGGTGTGCGGATGCCTTTGATTTAATAGTCTGGATTGTGCTAAAATCGGTCACAGAATCATGAATAGAAACAACTACAAACGCAACAACAACAAAATAGCAACAGGAGCAAAATTGATCCTAATAGCCACCACCACACCGACCATATCCAGCAATAACAACAATAAATACAAGTATAAATAACAGTATCATTCGTTCTCGCGCAAACAATAAGGTAATATTTACACCAAAATCATTGGCTACAACGAATTTCAAGGTTCTCATTCAGCACATATAGTCGTGACACCTAATAACACTGCACTAATCATTTAAACTTTGTTCATACATAATAAGTTTTAGCCAGATAGACACAAACGCGAATGTACAAAAACACGGCCATTTTTAAACAAGACTCATCGACTCAGGCAGCTATTTTCTACTGACCATTTTTGCATACTTCGACATCTTTCTCTGTTCCTCGCTCTCCCCCCCCTCTCTCTCTCTAAATAAATATATATAATTCCTTAGCAAATTTTCTGTAATTTCCTTCTCTCACTTTTCTAGGCAATACTAGTCCAGCCTTTCCCCAGAAGATTGCTTGCCGAAAACTTCGTATGCTCTCGCTGCTACTGTGTTGTAATTCACCATCGTTGACTGGCTGTGCGCTGTTCGTATTGCAAGCACGATGTAACCTGTTTGTGAACTCCACGCCCCGCGTGACTGTCTGTCTGTCTGTCTGCGTGTGTGTGTGTGCTTCTCTGTAGGTGGCGACATCCCACCACTTTCTTCCTCCGCCGTCTCTACTGAAGCGTCTCCGTGCGTTTTTGGCTAGTACGACGTCGATGTAGTCGTCGCCGCCGTCGTCAATGTCGGCAACGGCGGCACGTCGAGCTGCCCGGTCACATATATCAACAACGCAGCGGGTTGTAGCGAGCGGATCGCGGCGTTCTCAGCGCGACGCCGAAGTCGGCTTAAGGGCACGCCCGGCGCACACTGGCACGGCTGGCTGGCTGGCCGGCCGCCTTTGTCAGGGGCAGCATGGGCGTCGTCGTCGCCGCCGCCGCCGTCGTCGTCGTCGCCGTCGCGCTTGTCTGTTGATGTGACGTGGGCGGCTGTCGCCCGTGGCCAGTGGCCCTAGCCTAGTGTCGTCGGGTCGGTCGACGGCACAACAGGACATAAGAGGCCAGCGCATCCGACCAACGTAAGCGGATGATACCCCCGCAGGGCTCTGTGATGATGGCCACCGCCGCCGCTGCCGCTGCTGCCTTTTTCTAACTCCCCCTTCACGCTCCGGGCCCCGTCTCCATTCTCCCTTGCCACCGTCTCGATCTATTGGCAAGCCGGCAGAAAGGAATAGCCCGCCTGCAGGCGGTGGGCAGTAATCCCGTTCTAGCGTCCCCCGGCTCTGCGGCTATGTGGTGGTAGAAGAGGGTGCCGCCACTTGCGATTCAGAACGTGCCCGATGCCACAACAGCGACGTCTTCCCTCATTTTGCGTTTCGCGCGGCAGCCCCGACCGATGCGGCGGCGCCGACAACGACGCCGAAGACGGTAACAGCAGGCGGTGGGTGGTGGCGGCGGCGACGATGACGGAAGAAGCGTCGGCGTCCTTAAAAAATCTCTGTTTTCTCCCTTCGTGTGGCGTGCACCCCAACCCCCAGGTCTCTTCCGACCCGACCGCAACCCCATCGCGACAACGACATGCGGGTAAGTGTGGGGCGTTACGAAGGAATGGGGTTTGGGCCAGACGAAATAAGGCGGAAATGCACGCAGCTCTGTCGTTTAGGTCTGTTCGGCAGCGGACATCATCATAACCATCAACGCCATCACTCTGCTGCTGTCCTTCGAGGTTCTTGCCGGAATGCTACTGGCGTGACGGTTCGACCCCCTGGATGATTTCGGTAGAGGGGTCCGATCGGAAGTCTGGGGGGGGGGGGGGCACTACAGCAAAATACACACATTCCTAGGCGCACAAGCCTGCGTCATGATGGCTACCATCTGCACTACCACTACGACCTACTATTATCATTCTCGACACCGTTTGAGGTAAGGCATTTTCGCCTGGAAGGACCACGCCTAAAGCTCCCACGTTATAGTTGCATGTTGAAGAAGGCAAAACGACTTTCATTTAAAAATAGAAAAAAACTGGACTAGAAAGCAAAAACCACTAGGCCAGCAGTTGTTTGTCAGCCAGCTTCGAGCAGACTACGAAAACGTGGAAAAGTTTGCAGCACGTTTCTTTGCTATCCATTAGCGGCAGCTAGATGATCATTTTAGGCAACACAAATAAGCACTAAAAAACTACTACTGTTCAACCGGAGAGATGGTGGGTGGTGAAAAAAGAAAAATAGGCACACTATCTATCGCTACACAGTAAGACACTCACTGACCTATCTACACATCACACAGGTCCTTACAGATCATGGGGAGTTCTAAGCATATTTGAAAAGGATTGGCAAGACGAATTCGGACATCTGCAGTTTTCTGCAACATGATAACCCGAGACACACCGGAACACACGGTGTTTTACTGCCCGGCATGGAGAGTGCCAAGGAGCGGGCTGCTCGGAGATACTTTAGATCTAAAGGATGTTGTCGCACGTATGTTGGAGTCTCGAGAACAGTGGAACAATCTTACCCGCGTATTAACAGGGATTATGATGGCCATTGAAGAGGCTGTACGACGGCGCGGCGCCGATTTGGCGAGGCGGTTGGCAAAGTTATCGGCGTAATGGCAGATGTGGTCTCGGCAGCGGTCGATCTGATGAGCCTTGTGAGAGCCTGAAGCTTGCAGGGAAATTTAATTTACAGAGTTTTAAACAACCTGTGTTGATAGCTACACGGTAGGTTGTGATAGTATTAGAGACCCCCCTTAAATGTGAGCAATAGTAGTTTCAGCTATAGGACCCGGTTACGAGGGATAACAGGAAGTATGAGGGCTTTAGCGGGTAATACAAAGGTTTTGGTAGTCATCAAGCTACCAACCGGCATATAGTCCTGCACAACGTGCCTAAAAGCATTCCCCCTCCTGTATCAAACAAGAAGACACTTAGATGTACATTGTTCGTTTAAGTTATCGGAAAAACCTAATAATAATAATCACATCAATTCCGGAATATATTATTTATCGACCTAGGCTTCTTGGAGTTCTGCACACTTTGTCCAACGGTGTTTCAAGATTCTGATCCCTTTGGCGAAGTAAGCATTCTCGAGGCCTTTAAAGTGCGCATTCACAGCGGCTATGACCCCTTCATCGGACAAAACTTTTTCTCCCGAGTTATATCTTGAGGTTTGGGAATGATAGAAAGTCATAAGATGCCAAATCGAGAAATTCGAACCCTAGTTCGGGCAATTTTGCCTTTGTTGCTGTGAGGGGAAGGAAATGCAAACAGAAGCGCTTTCATTGTAAAATCGGATTTTCTGCGCATCAATTTTGGCCGTTCCTTTGGTAGCTCTTTGTGCGAACGGCTCTGCGCGTGGAATATTATGCATTTGTAACTGCTTGACCCCTCTAAAGATGATTCCGATAATCCCAATCCGTTGCTTTCCCGACTGATACAGTCTTCGTCTTCTTCAGCGCATGTTCACCAGCTGTCCACTGTATTAACTGCTCAATTTGATTTTGGAAGCATAGTAGCGAATCGAGGTTTGCTTTATAATTGCGAATCGACACTAAAAGCCTCATGAATTGCGTTTTAGCAGTCGGCAAACACTGCACACAAGTACCTTTCATTCGGTGATCTTCCACGGCGATACGATTGATGATTTTAATCATTTTTGGCGTAGCGGCTTACACTGGACCTCCGGGGCGCGATTCTTTTTGATTGATGTCCCGCCAACGTTTGAATTCATGAACCCACACACAAATGGGCGTTAACGACATGTCCAGTTCAAAAGTCTGTCACTCGTAATCTAAACGTCTGTTTTGTCGAAAGCTTAGTTTTGTGATAGTGTAAAGAAGAAGTGTTATTTCCCCCTGATATAACACGAATATCGTTGTGGCGCCACGTCGGAAAATGCTGCTTAGTTAATAAACGTACGTAAATACGCAACTAAATAAAACGTACTTGACATTTAAAAAAAAAGTAAACAATATAGCGTCCACCAAACACAAATTATCCAAAATATTATTAGATCTGGTAAATGTCGAGCCGGTCCTACCGAGAAGGCGCTTTAATTGTTTGTATCTTACTGTTATAGCGTAATCGCCAAATTTAAGCTCATAAAGCGAATTGTTTTGGAGTGGACCCAATTTTAAATGCTTAATTTGTATTTGACCTGCTCTACACCAAGCTAGTAGCTGAGTACTGGCGACTATACAGATGGGACTGAAAATTAGCTGGTATATTACAATGCATTATTAAGCAACTCTCTTTCACGGTATATCAATAATAGTGAATATTTCTTGCATTAAAAGGTTTCAGCGCTGTTTGGGCAAAGTATAGTACAAAAACGAAGTTCTTCTTGTTCTGAACATATCTGGTTCCATAAAACATAGGAATTAATTACGTAACCGCTCGGTAACGTTGGTAATTTAGACGGCCCGGATCGCTATAGAATAGTTTTTTATTTACCAAAATGTCAAACAATTGCTACTGTTATTGTACAAGTGACTAGAATGTTAGGTAAACATGATCGCTATCGCGCTGCTACATAAACTACTGCTATATAAACTAGGAAACGTGATCGTCCAGTATACTCCAAAGATTTCCAATGCTATAAGGGCCTAATGTTGTTTAGCCATTGGATAGGCTACGGAGGATTGAAAAATTGGCTGACTATACCCGGCACAAGGACAGTGAACGGATCGGCCAAGCTTCATTTGCTACCCACAGCAGCCTTCGCGATAGATCTATACGACATAAAAACGCATAATTTGCAAATAGCGACCGCGGGGCGCACTCGAATATTTAAGGGACTTGACTCGAATTACGTTAAAGAGGCTCCATTCTGTATCGCGTTGTACAATGGAGTGTCCTTGTTAGGCGTTGAACATTTTGATTCCCACAGGGAGCCGTCTAAAATTCTAACACGCACGGGAAAGGCGTTAAATTCAGTCCGTTTGTGCTGAAAGCGAGACTTAATGTTTTGTATAATTTCACCCATTTGCTTTATCCTGCCAACATTTACCGACGCTGCGACCTAACCGGCATGATATACCGCTCTATGCATACACACACACACACAGTGCCACGTGTATATACTTCCGCAGCACGCAGCACTGTCTGCGATGCATTTTCAACGACACAGACCAATGTCCTTCCCCTCCTGCCCCATGCTCTCCTCCATCTACCTTTACCTCTACCCCCCCCCCCCCCGGGGTAGATTTCAGGACGGGCTACAAGGCAAAGCCATTCAGGGCCTCATGTCATTTAGCGCAAACAGCGTCCGTAGCAGTCAGCTTATTGGTAAAGCTGAGGTTTGCCTCATTCTGTCGAGAACATTTTTCCTCGGTGCGTCGACGACTCGCCCACTGGTTCGGTCGCTCAGCTTGCTAACAACGAACCCGAAAGCTTCTCTTCTCTGGGTTGTCGACGTTCCCCTTGCCATTCGCGTTCCCGCGAGCGGCAGCAGAAAGCCAATTCAACTTTTGATCCCTACATCTCTAATAGCCTTGTTTTGCTCGTTCGGACTCTCTTTCCTCTATTTTTCTGCACCTCTCTCTTTCTCTCTCTTGCTCTATTTTTCTGCACCTCGCTCTTTTCTCTCTTCTCTGCATGCTTCTTTTCTGCGCTCTTACCCCCCCTCTCTCCTCCCACGAGGAGGCAAACAAGCGTACGCAGAACCTCTACCCAAAATCGCACCCCCTCCACTGCTACCGCATCTGCTGCTGCTGATGCTGCTGCTGCTCCCGCTTCAGATGGCCTTGATCATCTGGTCAAAAACTACAGCGGCATCACAATACCGGCACAAAGACGGGCGTGGGTGGCGGCCGCCAACAGCTGGCGCTGCTTGTCCCTTGGCGCAGCACAGAACCAACATACAAGCATCGCGCCCTGGATGTTAGACCCGTGCGCCCACGGGTGTTAGACCCGTGCGCCCAACAGCAGGCGTAGCACCAGCCGCGTGTCGATATTAGATACGATCTCGACACAGCAATTGTTTGGCCCGTGTCTGGTCTGTACGCGCACGCAAACAAAGACTGCGGCCGCCGTCTCTCTGAGTTGGTCAGTGGTAGAAACAACGACGACGAACGACGAAGCGTCGTGGCAGAAGAAGACAGACAGGGAGATAGACAGGCTGGCACTAAAAGAACCGGGAACCAGCCGTAGGAGGCAATTTGTTTTAGCGGGGCAGCGGCGACGACAACGACGGCGACGACGGTAGGGCCAACTCGGAAAGCCAACGAACACGTCGCTTCTGGGATTGCGCGCACGACGACCGGGGGGGAAGTGCAACGCTCGCAGCGGCAGCAGCAGCAGCGGGAGAGAAAGGAGATGGAAGAGGTAAAGGAGGCCAATTTCATGTCGTTCGTGCTTTCGTGCACTTGGAACAAACTTAGAGGTCATCTCGCCCGTCTCTGCGTCGGCCTCTGCTAAAGCGACGGATGGGCCTTATCGTGTTGTATTTGTCGTCGTCGTCGCCGCTGTTCCCGCCGCAGTTGCCTGCCTTAACGCCTCATCCAAACCCCACATACCGAACCCAACCTCCCGGGATCCCTAAGTCAGCCCCACCCGCCCAGGTCCCGAATCCAACCAGCTTGTGTTCCAAGTCCAACCCCCCCCGGGATCCCAAAGTCACCCCCATCCGCCCAGGTCCCGAATGCAACCCACCGGCGTCTCAAATCCCCACCGGCGTCCCAAACTCCTCCCCCGCCGCCCCCCGGGATCATTCGAGGAGAGAAAAGGGGTGTAATGCACCCCTTTTTCTCCTTCTATGATGGCCGCGTGTGTGCTTGCGAACGTACGTATGTATGTATGACTGTGCGCACGTATAGATATGCATCCTCTGCGTGTGTCACATGCACGACGAGATATGGCCTAGATATGGTGCCGTGTACTTTCCTCCACTGCATTTTACGGGTAGCAGTTCTGTTACCAGGAGCCAGCGCTGCCACGACTACAACTTTGGCTAACTATTACTGCTATAACCACCATTACTGTTACTTCACTACGGCTTCTACTTCTGCAGCAACGACAACAACAACAACAACCCAGCTACTTCGACTACCGCTGCCATCATCCTCGGGGCAGTAGTCGCTAACGGGCCTACCTGCATCACGACGTCAGTAGCTGTCAAGTAGGCGAGTAGAGAGGTCTGTATGTCAGCCGAAATGTATACATACATATGTTCGTACACTCGCAACTCGAGCAGCTTAATGAGCTCACCGAGGTGGCTGACTCGCTGGGTAGCCAACGCCGTGGCCGAGCGACAGAGATAAACATAGACGAGAGCTAGAGAGAGAGAGAGACGAGGGACAAGAGAAAGAGGGGTAGCAAGAAATTGCGTGAGAAGGAGAAAGCGTTGCGCAGACAGACCGGCCAAGCTTGCGACGAAGATAGGGATCTTCGCATAATAATAATAATAATAATAATAATAATAATAATAATAATAATAATAATAATAATAATAATAATAATAATAATAATATCATGCATCATCATCCGCACACAGGAAATAAAGTGCATGTCGCTGGAATATAATAATGACAGGCGTAGTATTTTAGGCATTTTGCATACACTTAGATACGAGCACACACGTTCACACGGCTTCGCCAACAGCCAGAGTGTACATGCAAGTACACTCGCATGCACGCATCGCATGTACGAAACAGCGGTCCAACGACAGCAGCAGCAGCAGCAGAACAAATATGAAATGCGTTCCTCGTTTTCTGGTCGTCCTCATTGCTAACCTTCCGCCGGTCCCTCGAGAGCGAGAGAAAGGGAAAGAAAGAGAGAGTCTGTGTACCTATACCGTGTACGCCAAATATAGGAGCCTGCGTACGTCAAGCATAGGAGTGTAAGTAATGAAATACAAAGACAGGTCAATTGCACGAAATGCATGCGTGGATAGAGACCGACACACATGTTTCATTAGATGCTTTCAATCGTTGAATTAAAAACAAAACCTCCAATAAAGTTGTGCTGTTGTAATGTTGCTAGCATAACAAAAAATAGTAAATAATAATAAAATAAATAAAAGTTGTTGACGTTGTCGACGATAATGGCGGCGACGAGAGTCACCCTTCGGTAACAATAATAATATTTGTAATAGTTAAAATTCAAGAATACCTCTAATGGGTCGGATGGAGGACACAAATTAGTTTTAGTCCTGTTTGTCCTGGCTACCTTAACCGTTGGTATTGTCACGCTGCGTTTAAGATTGTTTGATCATATGTTAGAATATGTGGTCACTCTGTTAAATTTTGAGATGCGGTGAAACATTCGCCCGTGAGTAGCCTATGCAGTTTGGCAACTGCATTCGCCCGTGAGTAGCCTAATGCAGTTTGGCAACTGAAGGCAATGTCACACTGTCCCTTCTAATGTTACCTGTTAATAAACCTGAATAAATGTTAATAAACCTGAATTGCACGCGCTGAATTGCTTCTTGAACATGCTTCTTAAAATATGCTCTCTAGACCTTGCAGCATTAAGTTAGTGTTGGTGTTACTGTTAAAGCTTCTTTTTTTACTATAACGACAATTTGTATTGCAGATTACAGGATCGCCGATTGAACCACCTGCGCATTTTGTTGGGTAAAATCTAGGTCCGTTGTTACTGTGGCACTGCCACCACATTGTTTGCATAAGATAGTGTGAGATTTTTGAGCACATTATTACACATTAAATTAAATTATCTTGCCGTTATCATGGCACCAATGAAAAACATGGTTATTGCGAACTGTGGATATGGGCGCTCTTCTGCAGCGCTGAAGTAGCCGTATATTTAAGATGATCAACAAACAGTTTGCGGCAATTGTTGTGACGATTGGCGTATTTTCTGTCTAAGATAAAAACGCAAAATAAAATTGACCCGAGAAAACTGCTTTGCAGAGCCCCGACGTACATGCATTGTATCTGTTGAATCTGTTGTATACCCTCACACAATAAGAACGATGCTAAGGTGCTTAGAAATGCCAACTGATGGCACATCAATTTAGCTTTAAATAATTACGTTTTGCTAAAAGCTTCGAGCAGTAACTCTCTTGTCGGATGCTTTGGAAAAATCATTGTATACATACATAATTGAAAGATCTGTTCTAATTAATATTTGTTGCCCTGTCCCGTCGTCGAGTTGCGTTGCTGCAGACATTCTCTTTGTGAACCCGTCCTGCTGGTGATAACAAAAAGTTTAAAACAACCTATTTGCGTGGCCCTATATATATATATATATATATATAATGTTGATTCCAATTTCGTACAGCTACATCAATCAGCAGTAGCTAAAACGTATGGTAGCATTCATATTGAGTGGCGTACACACATACACATGGATGTTAACCGGCGGCCGATTTCTAAGACTGAGGTTCTGGTGCTGCTGCTGCTGCTGCTGTTGCGGCCAGCTAACAGGCCATCGGAAGGGCTGAGCAAATTCGGCCCGTGCCCGGTGGGAAATGGGGTGGATGCTTTTAGGTTCTTCTTTTTAGTGCGTGTTGACGCTTAAGTCACTCGTGATAACGAATATTTCATCGCCGGCCAAACGATCAAAGGCCACAACACGACAAGCAAACAGTAACAATCATAGCGATAGTACTAATAACAGCGGCTACGAAAAAGGCCCAACCCAGTCCGAGTGACGGGGAGCTGCTGCTCGGGCGGCTAAGATGTACTTCGCGAGTTACTTCTTCGGTAGACCGAAGTCGCGCGCGGTCTCCTCATCGTCGTCGTCGTCGTCATTTGTTATTTGCTAGTGAATGCGCCAACTCTTCAAACCTACGCGAGAGCCCGTATATGCCAAGACAGAGGCGATGCTGCTCACGACGGTCACATGTTCTCGGTCGGTGGCACTATCGATAACGTCGTTCATAGCGCTTTGAGCCGTTTATCACATAGCTTTCATCGCTGCTTTAGTTTCACTACTGTACATATGTGTATATATCTATATGTAGTTTCGTGTGTCTATCTGGGCTTAAATAAACATTGATGTATATATATATATATTTTTTTTCTTTAGTCTATGTATTATTTTTTTTCTCATTTTACTAATGGCCCTACCACCGCCTTTGCGTTGGCCAGTTGGAGCAAAATAGAGATTCTGTGTCTTAAAAACTCGCCCGATATTTTATTTCCATGGTGTGGCACTCAGCGGAGCGTAGATGCGATTAAGCGATTTTATCCGCATGGGCCCTCCAGGTGTTAGCGTCTTAACAGCCAACGGCCCGACATTTGAATACTTACGACATCTCCTTTTCTTAGCGTAGTCTGTAACCATCTTTCCATCCCCCGTGAAAAACAAACGACCGGGCCATCAGTGTAATTGTCAACTACAAATTTTACAGTGACTCGATACAAGTCTAGAATCTCCGCTATAAACGGTACACTGTTAAGTACTCTGGCTTCAATAAG
>QVRM01005165.1:22500-66597 GCA_003439945.1 Dermanyssus gallinae
GAAGTAATGGTTAGAGAAGTATTCCGCTCTGGCTACTCAGGCCGCTAGGCCACCAGCGGCACGTGCTCAACTCAATATCGAACACTTGGCAGCACCGAAGCAGAAAGTTGTGTCTGCGAGGTACGGTGGTGGTAGGCTTACCATATCGTACATTTTTCACATACTCAGTGAGGGCTCGGGGGCACATGGGCGCCAACGTGCCCCCAACGACGATCTGGACGAGGCATGGGGGGCCTGCATACGGGTCGCATGAAATTGTTGACTTCCAGGGGGCGTTCACTCACATATGCAGAAGCAGCAGCATCAACGCGCTTGGAAGCCGTCCAGCAATGGAAAACTGTCGTCGTCGTCGCCGTCCGACCGCATATAGACCAATAATCGGTACAGATGTGTTTGCTTAAATTAGAGCGCACAATGAATGATGATACAGAGGACATGCACTGGCGCACAAGTGATGTGTTTGCGTTTCTTCGTGGAACGTCTGCTGCAGCTCGGCCTTTTTTGGCTATAGATTTTATTCAGATATTGGCTGTATGGGAGCGGTATTGGAGATGACTTCGTGTTCACTGTTTAAATAGCATGGCGGTATTGAGTAAATGTGTTGATTCAAGCAGGGTATTGGCACACAAAATATCTAATAAAATCGTTTTAACGAAGTTTTTCTGACATCATACGTAAGGTAGGTGGGATGGGACGGACAGATAAAAAAACTGTTCATTTGAAGCCTTGCAACGCTAAGATACATACTTGCATAACTATGGCCTATGACTGCAGAAACGACATGCCTGAAACAAAGAAAATATCTCTAGTTACAGGTAATACATCTCATAAACTGTAATTGAGCAGTAATGCTGCTAAAAACTGTAAACTACGATACTCTACACTTTTGGCCGTGCGCCGTTGTTACCAGTAAGGTAATTTAACTACCTAAGTTGAGTTTGCCAATGACGAATGATTGGAAGTATTCGAACCATTTTGCCGATATAAATTTAATTTACGAGATGACATATTTGCCGCGCGCTTGCGGGCTGAGTATTACCTAGTTAAATAAAAGGTCGCTTGTTGGGCAACCCGCTACGCGGTCGAATTACTAGAAAGCCCGATTGTTTCTTGCAACAGATCTGTGGTATAACTCCTATTATCTACAAACATTTATTACCTATTTTAGCAAGCTCCAGTTACTTAACTAGGTTAATTGTTTTTTAGTCTTTGACATATTCTGTTTAGCGAAATGCTATGTATGTTTAGTGAAATTAATAAAACGCTACCCTTTATTTATATTTACAGCTAACAATAATATTTCACCTAAAAAAAGCCCTGAGCAGCCATAATCAATGACAGTCCCAGATGCAAGGTCCAAAGAACATGGCGGCGTGCAGTAAGTACCGATACCAGACCGGTATTTTTAGAAGCTTGGGAGACTCACACAAAGCTGCCCATTGTCCTGGCTAATCGACAATAATCGACTACATTATGGACCCTGGCTCATTAATTAATTTCTGAAAAATTACTTCCTTTATTACAGCGTTAAAGTTGTAAATGTGCTAAGCTGGATTTACTATTGGCCCTTTCTGTTTTATATACTTGCGCTTGTAGCACAGATAGAAGTTCGATAATGGAACTTTAGAGTGTTTTGCTGTACGAGTTCCAAAAGATCACTTGCTGCTGTAGCTTGTTCAAGCAAGCTGCGTCATTTTCGGGGCCGACTCAATCGACGAACGGACCTGCTGAAAATGGCTTGTCAAATTCCGTGGCGGAGATTTTAGCCTCGACGATGAGCCAATTTTCTGTCGAACCTTCTTGCTGGAAGAGAACGTTTTGCGCTTAAGGATGCGACAAAATCTAAAGGTTACCGCTCGAAAACTTGCGGAAGTAAATTTAAGTTAACCAAGCAACATTGTCAGCACGCTTAGAAACAATGGAATAACTTCTAAGCCCTGTAAGTGGGTTCCTCACAAACGGAGATGCGTGCACTTCTTTCCTCAATCGCCACCACCAAGCAATCGTTCTTAAATCGATTCGTAACCTGCGATGAAAAATTGGTCTTCTGAGAGAATGTAAACTGACAAAAATTTCGGCCCGAGAAGTTTCAAGGCTTAATTCAAGCAAAATTACCACTAAATTCTAAGAAAAAAAACACGCAATAAACACGGAGCTCTACTATCAACAACTCCAACGACACCAATAAAAATTGACTCGAACGCTTTCATAATTCGTGAACAGGAACGGGGTGGTTTTTCATCAAAACAACGCGCAACCCCATGTGAGTAACACCAGCCTTATTAAATGTACGATTTGGGCTGGAAATCTATTGAGCACCCACTCTACTTTCCGGATTTTGCACCTCCAAAGTATCAGTTAATCGGGTCTCTCCAAAATGTTTTGGCTGGAAAAAATGCACGTCTTTCGAGGACGTCCGAAGCAAGGTACAAGACTTTTTTGTCTCTACGAAACAACACTTTTGCAAGAGAGGGATCTAAAAACTAGTGGATTGTTGCCAATTTGTCATTGAAAAAGGGAAGAGTACTAGAATATTAAAGATCAAAGCAGCCCGCATTTGAATGTATTTTTTTGTTTTTGCTTTAGAGTAATAAGAGCATTCGCATCAATTCAAACTATATATATATATTTTTTTTTTCATACACATACATATAGAAATGCATTCACATAGTAAAAGGGTGGGCATAACGTGTATGCACGACTAACTAAATGTTGGTAAATAATTTGTTGTTTACCAACATGTAGTTAGTAATAAATTGTGAAGCCAAACGTTGTTGCTAGTGGCAGAAAACAATTGACGAAAGAGCATCCATAAATCGAATGTGCAAGAGGTCGAATATCAATTTATTTTGAGCACATATTGACTTTGCAATATTCTGTAAGGCGATGTGTTACTCGTTAAGTTACATGTCAAATAAATAATTCGTTATTTTAGCGCGGCGCTGCATGCAAGATAATCACTTCTTGCTCTCACAGAAGAAAGAGATAAATAATTAGTGGCATTTTTTTCGCTTCTCGCATAGGGCGCATAGGGCGTTATCTCAAACGTTAACATTTTTTAAATGGCTTCTGTACGCTATCAAGTAAGTTCACGTGTCTAGTTAATTATGACTCTGACTGACCGGGAAGCACCACAGAAGCTTGCCGACAATGAGCGAGCGCCTTGTACAGACTTTATGTGCAATGGCCTATGCAACTTCTGCGTAAGTATCGAGGGGATATATAATAAAGCAATGACGACAGTAATTAAAGCAAGAATAGGCGGCACATTGAAGTCCTTCACGACGTTAATTAATAGAACTGCTCGACAACTAACATTCATAGCTCTGTATCATAACACCATCAGTTGGTTTGTGGTATTATCTTATGGCTACAGCCACATTTCGTTGGGCAGTAAACCTTAAAGGTTTCACCAGTTCGGTGTCACTAATAGCTAGTAGGTGCAGGTCGAACGATACTAAATAAATCTATAGACGGCTGCATCCGATAAATGATAAAGTTTACATGCACTGCCAAGATTCTCTGAAAACTACAACAGGTGTTTAAATATGAACGCCAGTTATTAGCACTAGGTATACGGCTTCATGCTTTGCTTATAGGTAAAGGTTTTGCTTGTAGTTCTTAACGTTAGATTTATTGAATGATGCATTTTTAAATAAGTTGTAAGAGCAACGTTTGTATTTGCTATTTTCGAAGTTGGCAAAAAAAACACTGATCTGTATTTACACTTTCGAGTTACACATATATTTACACGGCGAAGCCAAGTCGAAAAAAAATCGCGAGGACTGAGAGTGTCGCGCGAGTCAGAAGAAAGAATGGAAGAACGCGTAGAAGTCATAGGGATGTGAGTGTTGGCCGGTTGATGCGTGCCCTGAGCCGTGCCGACGATCGGCCCAGCACTAACTATATTCATCGTTTCCTTTTGCATGGGAGAGCAGCAACCCTATCTGCACAAAGGAGCCGCCACTAGGTTAGGAGAAAACACGACAAGAAGCGGAAGAGAAGCGGGAAGAACTCAAAGGATACTCAAGAACGATCGTCGTCGGTCCGTTCCATCAGTCCCACTTGAGAGGCAGCGTTTAGGCGGAACACGGGCGGCAGGAAAGGCTAGTTGACTTTGGGCCGTTGGAACGGTAGGGGTGTCGATTTTGGGGCGTCCTAGAGCGATACCTAGGGGTGTTAAGTTGAGCGACGGGCAACCGAGGGCGCCCCGTGAATAGGTTGTGCCGTAAGTGGCGACGGCGAGCGCTCGGCGCGACTATTATTATATACTACTACTACTATTCTTACTAAGGTATTGAGCCAGCAGCAAGTCGAGGTGAACACAAGGTGAACATTAGTAAGGCGCTGCTGACCTTGTGCATACAGCTGGCGCACCCCACTGCTGAGCCCCCACATTTTCTCGTTTACTACCCCCTCTTCTCTCTCTCTATCTCTCTCTCTCAATATCCCTCTTTCTCCCCGCACTCTAACGCTGTCTCCTTTTCTCTCTGTGTTCTAATCGTCGTCAGTGCTTGGTTGTCTTCTCGATCGTTCATTTGCCTCTTGTACAGCTGTTGCCGAGGCAAACTGGGCGGAAACGCCAGCCGGCAGGCCGACTAGAGAGTACAGCGGCAAAGGCACCACTGCGCAATCCACCGGGAACTAGACTTGAATTTAATATATATATATATATATATATATATATAGGCGTGTGTGTAAATTAATGCTCCAGCCAGTGTACGCTCATGTATTTAGTGTGCAGCGGGCGGGCAGACAAACGGGGTGACAGCGCGAAAAGCTGCCAGCTGCCACTATTGCTGCTGCTCCTGCTGTGGAACCTGTGAGGTGTAAAATCCCCCCTATTATACGCTTAATAGCGGCAACGAGTGAGATCAATGCAATGAAAGGTTAATTCAACCTGTCTCGTAGATGTTTATATATATATATATATATATTTATATATATGTATATATATATATATATATATATATATATATATATATATATATATATATATATATATACATACATATATAGTAGGTAGTATTGCAAACATACGAAACATTGTAACGGCCAAACTAATTGAAATTAGAAAATGCCACTTTGGGACAATCCTAGTGAGACTTAGGAACGTGAATGGAGTGTCCGGCGCAATTGTTCGCGGTGTGCATGACGGAGTAAGCAGTTTGTGTGTCCTGTCCAATTGACGCGGCGGTGCGTGTGAGATCATCATGGCGTTCTCGTTGTAAAATTCGATGATTGAGAAGCAGCGAAGTGTTATCAGACTTCCGACTGGGAAAGGTGTCCAACCGGCCAATAATCATGGCCGGATAGTGGCCATATACGAGGGAGAACGTGTTTCCGACAGGTCAGTGGGAAAGTGCAAAAGGAACTGGGTATTGGGCTAGCAGTGCAATACCTGTATCCCAGTATCATGAAGACGCCGCTTTTTCGGATTGTCAGCGGTGACGAGAGGCGGTGCCGTCACTTCGAGCCAGAGACAATATGCAAGATAGCATGCAATGAAATCATGCGTCGTCATCTTCCCCTAAAATCTTCAAAAGGGCTTCAACTCGCAGGGACGAACTAAAGATCACAGTGGAGAACTGGCTCGTGTAACAGCCGGAGGTATTCTGGGAATAGGAAATCCTTCGCCTCGCAAAACAATGGGACAGTTGTGCTCAGGCCTTTGGTGATTACTTTTGAAAAAAAACTTCAGTTATACCCACAGTGTCTCTTGCTAACTTTTCATATATATATATATATATATATATATATATATGCGTCGGCTGTACGGCTCAAAATTGAATAGCATTTACCTTGTCTATCGATATACCTTTGCGGGTCATGCTTATTAAAAACATGTCATCTCTAGCAAAAACCAGCAGCTTGTCCTCGCACCCTGTCGTATTGCCGACATATGCTCATAGCTCTTCTGTTCTGCTCAAATGTCCAAGTCGAAGACTGCCGCACCTTAATATAATTCTGGTTGATTTTATAGGGTACTCGTATATGCCGCTTATGTTCCATGCACTTTTTTTCGGGTTTCACTCTTTTATGTTTGTTTCCTACTTGTTTATCACAACTAAAACAACAGTAATTAGCAGCAGTGGGCTGTCGTTTAAGGTCATCATCAGCCTGTTATTCATTCTTGGTGAATGAATAACATGTTCCTTAACGTTCACTTTAAAATGTTGCGAATCCTACATTGGTTATGCAACTGGGTAGCATGTTGTCTATTTGCTCTGGGTTGCAGCAACCAAATATGAACCTTCGAACACAGAACATTCTTCCAGTCTTGTGGTACGCGAGCTCTAGCGGTGTATTCATATATGTATTCCATGACAAGGTGTAGTAGCACACGCATAAGCAAAATTAGTTATTTTAAACCGAATTTTAAGCCTAAATTTAGCTGGAACAAACACTATACAGGCCATTTTAATTCAGTGTTTGTGCGTATACATGACAACTCCTAGGATCCAAAGCTGGACCAAAAACTGTTTCGGATTGACTTTCCGCCGACGTTTAACATTCGTGGAAAGGGTAGGTTGGTGGATGTATCCGATCGTCACTAACACATGTACTCGCGAACTACTTCTGCATTTGCAGTTCTTGTTATTGTTTTTACTGTTTTGTTGTTGTTGTTGTTATCATTGTTGTTGCTTACGTTGTGATTGTTGTCCAGCCTGCTGATGATGGAGGCCATGGAGGCCTGCTGTGCCTGAGAAAAGACTTTGTATATGCTGTCCCTGTTGTTGTTGTCATCTTGGTCATCGTCGTCCAAAGTCGACTTACGCTCTGTGTGATTGTATGACTGTGTAGTGTGCGTGTGTACTGTGTGTCGAAATGGCCAGCAGACCATTTCGTATTGATCCGCAGGCCTGCGAATATACAGGACGAACAAAAGGAGATTAAGTTCGTTCCAGATGAAGCAGCTGAGCAGCGGATAATGGGGGTGCAGGCGGCAGGAGAGGAAGCGCGTGCAGGGGGGTGGTGGTGGTGGTGGTGAAGTAGACGACGAATACACCTCGATGCACCGGGTGGGAACAAGGCTTGCATTGATATATATATATATATATATATATATATATATATATATACATGCTGTGTTTGCGACTTCTACACTACAAGGCGCATCGATGCTTATATATATATATATATATATATATATTATGTATATACCCTCCATACGGACTGTATGTACACATACGAGAATGGAGTTTGCGCGCGCCCGAGGATTAGTGCACGTTTGACTCGTGAGCCCGCACGATCTCGCAACTCGAGCAGCAGAGAGTGAGAGAGAGCAGCATTGCGCTGCCTTGCGCACTCGCTCCCCTTGTTCAGTCGATGCGCTTCGAGCTCATGACGGAGCATCAAGGCGACGCGAATGCACGAGCCAACAACCATCGCGGCGGTTTTCGGTGGTGGTCGGTGAAAGCCACAGCTGATTCATAGGCTAGGCTTCGGACGCGTCAACCATTGATCCAACGACCACCACAATAACGAAAGCGAAATGACACCAACAAATGTCCCGCTAACAGGCTTCAGCGCCGCCTTCTGTTGTTACAGCATGCATGTCTCATATGTATATATAAAGTATGTACGTACGGATGTTTATGTGTATTTATAGCTTTATAAATGTGTTGTACGTTTATCCAGCTATATATTTATGATTATATATATATATATATATATATATATATATATATATATATATATATATATATGAGAAAGTCAATGCTTCGTGTATTCCCAGTGGCAATCCAACTTGCCTACAGATTACTTTTCCATCCGAATTTGCCACTTACCTAAACCACCCAGCTGCTATGTTGATTTGGTAATAAGACAAGGCCGGATAACGTCAAATGTCTTGAGCAAAACTATAGTGGACGATGTACCACTTATGGGTGGTGCATCGGTAATCTCGCAGTTGCTGTATAGAAAGCGACAGCTAATAGTGTTGCCACTTTGGTGACCTTTACCAAGCGCGTGTATTGCGTACGCTTACCGGCAAAAAATTAATGGTACATGACATTCTAGTACTTTGGTTAGGGAAACCACAGGCTTTTTTACGATTAATGTTGAAGTTAGTATCGCTTAATTGTTGTCATTTCCCGCTCAGATTGAACTCCCTTTGATCTATCCTTATGCTCAAAAAGGCCCTTAGCGAACCCCCGTAGCACAGTAGCGAAACGAATATATTTCGTACATGTATGAGAATATATGTCGTACATATATAGACGAACATATTTCAAACAAACTTTGTTTAATATGTGCTCAATTTGAAAAATTCAGTTTATCTAGGGTAAAATCCAAAATTTCGATTGGTCTATAAAGAGGTATGCAGATGACACACGAAATGCATCCATTCGCGGACAAAATCTTCAACAAAAAGCGAGTTGGCGACGTACGTCGCCAACTGGATGAACTAGCGCGTGTTAAATCTCTAAATACTCTTTAAATTAAATAATTAAAAGAGAGTTCGAGACTCAATGTCACTTGATCTAGTCTCGAGGGTACAACTTATCAAGTTACTTTTAAGAGAAAATGCGTCTGCGCACATTCATGGTGGTACGCGCAACAAATACAGAATGACAAAATATTTGGCAACTACACAGCAGAATTGTAGTTGAATATATACTTCGCATTGAGTCTGCATATCAAGGTATCATATAATCATAAATAAACTATTGCTATCAAATATAATTTGAAGACTACATCGACCGTCCCACCGGACGAAACCGTGCAGAGAGACTTCCGTTGCGTCTGACAGCTCTCTGCGTGGTATTTAGCGCACGTCTGTGGGCAGAGCCGGCAGCAACATAGATTGCCAACCTGCGTAAGCCTTAGTTCAAACACACCAGTGTGATGATAACCATGCACAATGATAGCAATGCACACCCTGTGTTTACATACCGACTAATGCATGCCACTCCATTCGAAAGCTATCTGGCGGGGTACAAATATAACCACGCTACGTCTGACAAGGCTTCGGTCAGTTTCTCTGCTACCCTAGCAAAAGTTGTTAAAATAGTTCTGCAATAGGTGACTTGAGCCTGACTCTGATTGTTTCCACTGTCAGTTGCCAATGCACACACAACAAGCAGGTACACATAGTGGTTTTGCTACTTAAGATGGCCCTACGTCTTCTAAGACTATAACTCAACATTGGTATCCATATGCACTCAAGAATATAGCATGTCTTCAGTGTTCTGGTTAAGGTAAGGTGTTCCCATATAATGACCCCCAGACCAAATATCAACGATGAGTATGAATAAACAGGTAACGGGGTCTTTGCGGGGTCGCCACGTTTACTTGGCTGCAAGGTGCACCCTCTCTGATGATTAATTCAAGGCGCTCTTTAGTAAAGTGAAGAGCACTCGGGAAGGAACCATCCACTCAACGCGACAGCATTGCATCGAGCAGAGGGCCAATAGGTCTTCCAAGTGTTGTTATTCCGCAGCTTCTATTTTACGGCGAAAATGTAGACATGAAGTTTGCGCTCTGCTTTCTCAAGCAGACGCACCTCGTCCTTCTCATTAAGCCGGCGCTTACTCTCCGCAAGCGAATCTCTGTTGGTTTCCCTCTATCTATCAAAATGCGCTCTACGATGGGCATATAGGATAGGGATGTAGAGTTCTTGCCTGATGCAGGATCTCCAATCAATCCGTCTGCAACGACCTGAGGTGAGTCTCATCCAACACTCACCTTGACATACACACATTGCATCAGGGTGACCCCGTAATATATTTTCCCGCATCTAGAAGATTGGCTAGAAAACGAAAACCTGATTCATATAAATGGCTTAAAAGGTGTCTCTATTACTACAGTGGCGCTTACAATATCTTACTTAGATAAAGTTAGTATAGATAACCAGAACCACGGACCGATCCAAACATGCTATTTCCAGTTTGGTTTATGCCCAAACAAAACCATTTGACCGTGTATCAACAGCAAAGTTTCTGCGAGGCAACTGTATTTATTAGGCATCACACTTTGATAAACATAGCGCGTTTAATGCTGCAACTATAAAATACCTCAAAGCTGTGTTTTTGCGTTAAATGTATATATCTCTTGACAAGCGTGCAAAGTTGTTGTTTTATTGTTGTTGTTGTTGATTCTACGAGTTGTTGGTGATTCAAGAACTACGAGTGGTGTCATTCAAGCACGTCAATTACAGCAATTGCTAATGAGTGATAACTATTTCACCATAGTATTTCCACACATTCGTTAATTTAAAAACATTCAGCAAATCTTCTTCTTACCTGCCATTAAGAAAAACAGGTCAAATGTTTAGTCACCGACTTCTAGTTTCGTCTTTTTTGTATTGTTTTTATGTTTCGAGTGTACCGCGGTTGAACTGGTAACGAAGGTGTTCTAGGTCTTCCATTAGCGTGGATTCGCTTACTGCACGTAGCCCCAGCCTAGATGAGACGGTTTTTGTCAACCCAATTGCTCTTTTAAGAAACATAGTTTTAATCTTGTCGAGATTCCTAAAATTGTCTATTGTTTGCTTGGTCGATACGAATCTGAGACAAGTACGGTCTAGCGGAAGCGATTTTGAGTATACCTAAATATACTAGTTACAGTCTTAAGGTCAACTTGTCAACTATTTCCTAACACTATGGTAAGATAAAACTGCCATAACACCTAAATATACTGCATATAAAATAATATACGTAGGGAGTTTTTACTTCCCGAAGAAGCCTTCCACGACCAGAGGCTTTCATTTCATCCGACGATATGCTTGTAAAATTGAGCCCGATATAGCCTAATAGGTTATTACAAAATGCAACGTGTTATCTGGTAGACGACCCGTAAAACGGGCTCACATGGAATAAGTTTACCTTTGTCTAGGCTTACGACTGGTTATGGAGAATCCGAAGCACAGGTCGTGGAGGCTTCTTTTATTATACAGAATCACAAGGTAGGTTGACGCCTAACGAACGTGCTTTTAGCAAACTTATGCCGGTTTTACTGATATAAGCGACGTCGTGCAACAATTCAGTAAGACATCACCTGCCGTCTTTGAGCCTACGGTGCTACACATGAATTCTGGCAGCAAATTGGGCCTCTCGATAAATCGAGCGATGATAGCTGAGGTCCTTGCATTGTCTACCAGTAAACCAGGTGGAGGGGGTGACATCGTCTAAGCCTTTCGCGACACTTCAATGGAGAAACAATAGTGCCGGTTGAGCCCCACACGTGCACATTGATATTAGAGAAGTCGAGCCTGATTTGCCTAATGAAGTGGGTCGTTCACGCATGTACTCAATCTCGACATGTCCTCCGAAAAACCTTCAATTACTCCGCAACACCGGATAGGATCGCCATAGATTTGGTACCAAAATTATTATCACGGAATGCGAATTGCCGAATGTGTTAGTCTTGAGCACTGTTAATAGTGTAGGGTCAAGACGGTCAAAAATACTGGAACGTGAAAGCTAATAATAAATAAAAAATCCTTTTTTTTGCAAATTCTCTTCTAAGCAACTATGTCGCAATTCTAGCTGGCGTCTTATGTGTTCAGAATTTTCTCACGAACATGTGCTCAGTTTTTCTCTTGGAGGACTGGTTGTCTCGCACTGGGACATTTAATGCTCCTACGTCGGGCAACAACACCAAATTATGAAATAACTACGTTAGTAATTTCACTCTCACTCCGAAACAAAACTTCTCCAAGAGCGTGCCCCATGGGAAAATATACTTGCTTCAACGAGCTTTACAATTCTTTATGTCGCTCACGAAAACTTTTTAGATCACCCTGTATATATTATATATATCGCCCTGATTCTTCTTTCTGTATTTTCGTACAGAAAGTAGAATCAGGGCGATTTTACCTTCGGTCGTAACAACATTATAAATAAATCTATATTGTTAGATATAGATTATCTATATCTAACAACAATAGATAAAAAGTTGTTATCTATTTCCTTTAATATATGTAATGCATGTTGCCACATAATGTACGCACGTCAAACTTCTGCTCCTTTCGTTTCGTAATACCACGCGTGTGGTTAACGGCTGTGTGTTAGCGTGAAGCGCGGCCTCGTCCATTTTTGTGCACATGCATGCATGCGTGGTTAGTGGTTGATCGATTCGTCTGAAATTAGGGCGGCTGATTGCGTTAGTCTGAAATGTGACTTTTCGCGTGCTGCCAGAGTTGACAGACGACCAGAAGTCGCATAAAAACGTGACGACGACGATGATGATGACGACGATGATGGAAAAGGAAAACGTAAGAACAACTCCAATAAAACGAGACGAGAAGAAGAGAAACCGAAACGGCAGCAAAATACTCGTGTACGGATCTGGAAGCTGCTGGAAGGAAAACATGCGAAAGGAAAAGGACCGTGAGCCTGACTGCCAGATCTCGGTAGTCTAGCTTTGCCCCTGTGGTCTCCTTTCCTGGTTTGTTCTTGTTTTTCTGCACTTGCTCATCGCGTTCTTCTCCTATAGGTCTCGTTCACCCCCCCCCCCCCCCCCCCGCTCTCGGTTCGTTGCCTGTTTTGCGGGCAGGCTGTCTGCCGTCCTGGCAAACAACCACCGTCTAGGTGACGACGCGCAGACTAGGCACGGCAAGAAACCACCGGCACCGTGGGGTGGTGGCCATTGCCAAACTCACAGGGTGTAAACAAAGTACGCAAGAACACGCAGCCTGCCAGTACGCGGACTGCGTGTCGACCACCCCCACTTCTCCACGGGCTTCAGTCTTACTCTTCGTTCTGTAAATCGTTTGCGCTCTCTCTTTCGCTCTGCCTTCACCTGACACCATTTATACTGGACGGGTCCTCTCTCTATCTTATTCTCTCTCTCTCTCTCTCACATATACACACTTTTTCTCGTATTTTCTCTTCCTTCAATTCACTCATTCTTTGACTTCACGGTGTTTCTCGTTTTCTGTTATCTCATTACGTCGTTGTTCTATATAGTTTTTTTGCTCTCTCGCAAGTCCTAATTGCTGAAGACGATGCGTTCCACTTGCTTTTGACCGCTCACCGCTTTTGCACGGTTTTCAACGTTATTGTCGTTTCATTATTTCCACCCATATATTTTTTCTTTCTTTCCCCCTTTCTCTCTCTCTCTCTCTCTATATATATATATATATATATATATATAAATCGCATTTTCTCTCTATCTATGCTTTAGCTTCCATGTCCTCTTCCCCATTTCTTTATTTGCATGTTGTCTTGCACGCATGGCGCATGTAACTGTGTGTGGGCAAACTGAACTGTGTCAACGTAGGCAGGCACGCACGCACGCCTCCGACCGAGCCACCACCAAACCGCCTGCGCGTATTTAATATGTTTGGCTAATCAATTACTGAGTTTAGCTAATCTGGTTAGCACTGGCTGAGTAGACACAGTCCAGGGTGGCGGCGGCGGCGGCGGCGACGGAAGCGGTGCAGCAAACCACGCCCCCCCCCCCCGCACCCCAACTGCAGACAAGCAGGAATGCAGCCAGACGTTGCGACGGACGGACACACAAACAGACAGACAAACACGTCTGCTGGCCGAGCGTAAAACGGTGGCATCAGACTTTTCTGCTACTCTCGTAGCATACGCAGCGGCAACCCCCATCCTCACTCGCGCGACTACCCCTCGGTTGTCGCCACACGCGCTAATCATAGGCAAAACCGCTTGGCGCCCGCGCCGGTGACGCCCGCGCCGGTGACGCCCGCCCGGTGGAGACGCTCCCACTGCCGCAATGGCCGCCGCAGCCGCCCGTTGCAGGGCAAGCGCAACGAACAAGCGCCAACCGACAAACAATTATTTACGTAGTAGTAGTAGTAGTGGTAGTAAAAGCGGGTAGTACTAAAAACGCAGTCGGTGGTGGGGGCGGCGGTGGTCACACCTGCACGAGGGCCGGCACGCGGTTATTGCTGCTGCTGCAGTTGCCTTTGCTACTCTGCCTGGCCATTTGTTGATCGGCATTTGTCGAGAGAGAGAGAGAGTGAGGAGGGGGGAGGCGAGAAGTGACAGAGAGAGGGGCGGCAGAGAGACGCGGCTACACACATTTTTTGGCCTGTCTTCTTCGTGGTCCTCGTTCTGCTCTTCATCGACCCCCCACCCCGCATTTTGCCTATCAGGAGGGAGCCCACAGCGTACAGTGTACATACAGACGCCCATGTACACACACATACACAAACATCTATATGCGTACAAACAGACCGAGTAGCGCATCATGGAGGTTGCGCCATTTGCGCAGCTAATAAGTTGTGTGCTGGCCGACCGGCCGGAGCAATGAATCATTTTTGAGCTGCACGATGTTTTGCTCCCGACTTTCAGAGACGGTCCGTCCGTCTCCTTCCGCTACGACCTGAGTTGCGAAAAAGGTGTGGAAGTGGAGATTCCTTTTCTTCTTCTCCTTCTTCCTCCTCCCTTGCCACCCCCTTCCTGTTGTTCTGATTCTACTTTTTCGTTTTGTTCTTGATGGTTGTTGTGGTTGTTGTTATTGCTGTCGTTAATGTTGTTGTTGTTGTTATTGTTGTCGTTGATGTTGATGTTGTTGTTGTTGTTGTTGCGTCCTGTCTTCCCCTCTCATAGTTCGCCGCGTAGAACAACTCAGGCGTGATGTCCAGCCAAGGGGACAACTCTGATCATGATCACTGTCCCCCTTGTGCTTCGGGCGTGTTTGCGGTTTGTCGCTCTCGTGGCAGGAAGCATGGCACGTTACAGGGGCTTACTACATCTTTAGCGCCCGTTAAATCGTCACCAAAGCTTCTGACCATCATTGACCACCAGGTGCACCGGCGTTTGCAAGAAGCTCAGACTCGGGCAGGGTGCATGGTGCGTGACAGAAAAACACGACACTGGACAGATCCAGGATGACGGTTGACTGATCAAAGAGTTGAATTGCGCACACTTCAATTTACGTAACACTACACACGAACATACGATGGGGCGTCCCTGTTTTCAAGGCGACTGGCCAGTTGAATCAGGTCAGCAGAGTAAATGGCTAGAAGTCAATGGTCGTACCATCAAATGCACCAATATCGAATCTCGTTTGAATAAAAGCAAATTTGCATGTTAGAAAGATGTCACAATTGTGACTTGTGCGCACACGGACAGACACCTTTCTTTACGCTGATGACTCCACTACTATCTATATATATATATATTTATAACGGTATAAGTATTACCGTTTACTAAAGCCTACGTTTTCTACCGAAACGATTCATAATTCAAATATGAATTCAAATATGAACAAGCAATAAAAACTAAAAAAGGATCAAAAAGGCTATTTTCTCTTGTATCCTCTATCGTTGTTGAAGGGCGGCGCCAGCTTCACCAGACTCAGTGGCCAGGCGTGTGGTTACTGTTATAATAATTACCTCACCATGGCAATATAAACGCTCATTTGCAAGTTGACTAGTGCATTTCTCTTCTTGTAATTGACAACTATACGTTTGGCTGAAGGGAGATCGCCGTTCTGATGGTTTCGTCATAATCCCGTTGTAGCGACACTTTTTGGCGACAGTTAAACATTGATTAAAAAGCACTGCTGTTTATCAGCAGTAGTTTGATTGATAACCTATTGGTAAAAACATATGAGCGTTTACCAAAAGTGGCTTGAATAGTTTTGATTTGTTTCTAGTTGCTTGTGCCCCTAGCTGGAAAAACACGAAACACGTTCGATCAACCACAATGCGCACGATTATGTAATCGCGCGCAGCTTCACCATTGCTTCGCGCACTCAGTTGTGTGATTGCCGCTAGCTGGCGTATGTTTATATGTCGTTGGCCCGGAACGGTCGAGAAGAGAGCTACATCAGTGAGGGCCGATTTCAGCTCGGCGGAACGGTTTGAGTGCACAGCCTGTATGGCAACCCCCTCCTTCAAAGACTGCGACTCAGAACCTTGAAGGATACTACATGGAAAATAAGAGAGCGCAAAAAAGTCGAAAGAGATCGAAACCGACTCTTGTGGCGTATGGTTTGTGTTGCTTGCTTTGCTTTAACAGTCACCGGGCTGGGTTGTGTGGAGCTTTTCTAGCATTCGAGATGCATGCACCATTGCTTGAAGGGTTGCTTCAAGACGTCAGATCTCCCTGAGCGAAAAAACGTAGGCGGCTTACCGTCTGGACATTTTCCGTTTTAAGGCAGAAGTATTTATACAAGCACACGCATATATATATATATATATATATATACATTTACATATATGTATATATATATATATATATACATATATGGCGGAATAGTAATTTTTAGAAGCGCTCGACTGTCATTAGCTATTTAACAGGCTAGTGTTCGTACCCTGTGGTATATATATATATACATATATATATACCACAGGGTACGAACACTAGCCTGTTAAATAGCTAATGACAGTCGAGCGCTTTTAAAAATTACTATTCCGCCATTCGTAGAAAATACCGGGTTGAGCATATTTCAGTTATTGATCTTTTTGTAAAAAGGCAGTTACTAAATAGAATACCCTTTGCATCTCAGAGAACGGTCGTCAAAACATTTCCGGTTGAGATGCGCCTTTTTACCCTGGCCTTACCGAGGTCTTACCTTTTGCCGTGCGTGGTTCACTCCCTAGTGACATCTTTCTGTTCTGATGTGATCTGGTGGATTCACGTTTTATCGACGGTTACGAATCGGCCCAAGAAGCCTGCGGATTTCGTCGTAAACTTTTAGAATTGCTCTCCGAAATTGACGCGCGTATCCATTTTGGTCGTACTCAACCGTTAGCTCGTACTGTAGCAACTTTGCTCTAATTTTTCAATGCATAAACGTTGCTGCAATATCTGATGTACTGCAACACAGCGAATGCACATATCCTCTGCTAATAAATGGAGCTTCGATCGGCGACCCAGTCGTCAAGGGTTTGTGGACTTTTAACACAGTTTTCTCAGTCGAAGCTATTTTTACCCCTACATGGACGTAGTGCATACTCAGTGCCCATTCTACCTCTTTTAAAAATATCTGACATTTTATTTAACTCGTAACGGGGTTAACAATTGTCCCCTAGCGAACGTGACGACAAACTACATCAGCCCTAGGTCCAGGCCTGGTGTAGACCACCTGGACAAGGTACCAAGCACCGCCGTGGCGTTTCCACGTTGTATATCCAATGATAGCCTTTGCCGAAAAAAATCACCAGCGCGTGGGTCCCCCGTAGCCAATCTGAGACACTTGCATATCTTAGTAATAACTCCCTCAGTAATTTTACCTGGGCCCCCTAAGGTCTCAAAGGCAAAAGGTCGAGAGTCCATAGAGTCTCCAATATGTGCATACTTCCCGACACTTATTTCTTTCCGCATGCGAAACAGCATAACCAGCCTGGGTAGCGCCGTGACTGACCATTGAAGGTGCTAAAGAGTCAGTCACAGTAGCGTCCCAGACAAGTGTCTTCCCACCTTTAAAAGCTGTTAGGGTCATCCCATCAGGTCGACGAGAGCCGTCTGTGTACAAGCCTGCGGGTTCGAGAACACAAGGGTAGCCGGAAGACCTTAGAGCACGGGCTAGGGTATCATTTAACATAGCATGTCTCGTCCTACGGCCTAAACTGCGGATGCAAGATAAGCCATGGTGACCAAGAGGTGAGACCTTTTCGCCACAGCTGCACTCATGTTCCTCGACTAGAGGGACTCCAAGGCGGAGGCCAACGCAGATCCTGACGACAAAGTCATCTAAGAGAGTTCCAACGGGAGCACTTGGTAGGGCATGAGCCATGCACCAGCACCACTAGATGAAACTGCTCGGAGCCGTGCTTTTTCCACCTCGTCTTCTGTTGAATTAAAAAGACTGGCGAGTCGTATATCCTCCAACGGCGCGGTCCAGCTTGCCTGGGAAGTAGGTTCTTCTGGAGGGGGTGCCCCAGTGCGTGCCAAGAGACACTCCTTAGAATCTTCTAGTAGAGAACGTAACCGCTCGACGGCTGGGAAGTCTAGTATCTTTGACGCCCTATGCCAGGTACTAAACATTGAAGCGACTACCGCGGGACCTGCGACCAAGACAGCGTCTGGAATGCCTAGGCCTCCTTTTGCCACTGGCAGAAGGGCTTGTCGGCGGGCTGTCTCTGGTAAACTTAGGTTAAGTAAGGAAGACAGGGAGTTCAACGTGTGGGTGTTCAATTGTTCTAGAATATTTAAATCTTGCGTTAGGTCAATCCCACGAAGCAGGTGGTTTACCCGTGCTGTCGAGAAGCAAGACCTTAATAAGAACAATCCCCTGTGTGCACCCAAAAGACCCAAGCGGCTTGAGGAGGATTTTAATTTATCCACCCAGCCAGATAACTGTTCTTCCTTCCCGTCATCAAGAAGTGGCACGCCTAATAAGATAAGGCTGGCCTTATTTATCCTGATACATTCTGGAAGAAGGTCGGTTATCAGTCTGATCGAGGAGTCGGATATTGATGATCCCGACACAAAGAGTTCGCATTTTTGTGGGTTGAGGTATAACCCGCTTTTTGTTGCAAAATCCAGTATTTTCCGAATATCGCGGGCCACTGTTACAGGGTCACCGGCTAACACGCCATCATCTGAGTACCATACATTAAATGGGGACTCGAGAGAGTCTATTAGCTCCTTGATGGCGAGGCAAAACAGTGGAGGCCCTAATGGGTCGCCCTGCTGCAGGCCCGATTGTGAGAGTATGACGTGGTCCATCAATAGCAGTTGAGTTGGGTTTCTGTATGCCTGCACAGAGTAGTGGTATAAATCAGGCGCATGGGATACAACAGCTTTTAAAAGATGGTCACGTCGAACGCTGTCAGAAGCATTCTGAAAATCTAGTTTGACCATGACTATGTCTTCTGACCTAGATTCAAGATAGGCTCGTGCGGCATGGATCGCCACTTCTATTCCACTTCTAGCACCAAAGCCAAGCTAGTAGTCACCTATTGCTTCCTCAATTTGCGACGAATTTTTCCAGCAGGCGATCTTTGCTGCTATCCTGCGGAGTGTAGATGAGCATGCAATAGGGCGGGTTGTGCCATCCTTCTTTTTCAGAGCAAATAACCTCGCTCCAAATATGATTGGTATGAGATCTCTTGGCGGCTCTCCTCGTAGTAAAATGTCAATGAGTTTGGCAAGTGCATCGGCCAAAGCCTCCGCTTGTTTACCCATTGCTCGAGAAAGTAAATCTTGCAGAAGCCTTGGTCGAATGAAGTCAAGACCCGCAGCGGAGCTTCTAGAAAAGCTTCCTACTGCGCGGTAAATATCTTCCCTTGACACGTGGAAGCTTTCCGCGGGGGACGCTTCGGCAGGAGGATCTGTTCACCTCAAGTCCGTTGGTGCGCAGGGATGCTTGTCACGTAGAGCTTCTACGTGGTCGGACTCGAGACCGAACGTGTCGCATGAGCTTATGAGCCTTGCAGCGCCCGACACATCACCATTGGTTAACTTTGAAACCACTCTTCTTTTTAGGTCTTCTTCAGAAGTGCCAATTTTTCTGTGTTTCTGGTGGCCGACTCGACCGGCCAATCCGTCGAGTCTGAGACCGTTCTCAAAGTCTCTAAGGTTTGAGCGTATAATGTCTGCCAGCGAACACGACTCATTCTTGACGTTAGGAAGGCGAAGTATAACAGGGCCAAACGATAGTAGAGACAACCATGCTGAATTATGATTGTAGGTTACTACATTGTTTACGACCTTCACAAGGCATTCTAGCACAAACCTTCTTGCTGTTTTGGGGATTATACGTATCATCCTTACATTCTTAAAAACAAACTGAATATGAGATGTCATGTATGAAAGTTGTACACGCGTGTCTTCTGTAGCAGGCTGCCTATAGGCGTTTGATCTTGGATGCATAGAATTTATGTGTCTCCGTAAGCCCCTTGAAGTAAATGTCTTTCGACATATTGGGCAGTCGGATATATGGCTAGCTGAAGAGGACGAAGGAACTGCGGGATCTTGCGATGATAAGGTATTATCTGGCATTATGAGCATTTTCTGAGTTTTTTCGCCAGTGGTAACAGAGCTAACAAGGGCTGTAGTACCTCTATCACCACTTTAATAGCTTCTGCCAAATCTGGGCTCACAGTTTTCAACGTATCTGCAACCGAGCCTAAATTTCCAAGGGTGGCTCTAGCTGTCTGAGTAGACTTGCGGCTCGACTTGAGAGCCAGTCCTCGGTAACGTCGAACGCGTGGACGGCCATAACTTCTCATATATTGACTCGACTTCTTAGCAGCTTTGCGTGAGGGAACCGCAGGCTTCGGGAGAATTAACTGAGGCGTTCGGTCGTCAGCTGCTGACGAGATACCTCTGACAACTGCAGCGTAACTTGGGCCTGGCGTTACAGCTTCCGTGGTTGCAGTAACCTGAGGAGGTATTTTCGGCATTTGCAGCTCGTCTCCAATGATGGCTGTAGAATGTACAATCCTCACCTGTTGAAGAGTTCGAGCTTCTAATAGGATACGATTGCGTTCCCTCTGGTAGAACAGTCTCGGACAATTAGGTGATCCTGCTGCGTGAGCACCTTTGTAGTTCACACACTTGGGGGTATTGGTGCACTCAGCCGCCAGGTGATCTGCTCCCCCGCATTTACGGCATGCGCGTTGCAACGTAGAGCTACTCGCTATATGGCCCGTGCGTTGGCATTTAAAAAATAAAATTGGCTGGTCGGCTTCCAAAACCACATTGTGCATCTTATACCCTAAAAATAGCGAAGCGGGTGGCTGCTGATCAAAAGTTAGAATCACTTTCGTTAGCGGCTTTTTTGTGCCCCGTTCGCTAGTGTGTAAACGACGGACTTCAATCACACCATAACCAGACAGTTCCGAAAGAATTTCACTCTCTGTGAATATCGTGTGTACGCCGTGGATGCGTGCGCGGAATCTTGAAATTGATGCACAAGTTGCCGTCACTGGTATATCGCCTATTATTGACACTGCGAGTTTTTACTTAGCCGTGTCAATAGTTGGGGCCCATAATACAATGCCTTTACTACCACCAGAAATTCTGCATGAAGGAAACATCTCATGAATGCACTTAAACATCTTCAATAGAGATCCCTCTGCAAATTCAGACTTCTCCTGTACATTTGTTTGTTTCTTCCGTATGATCACCTTGAAAGTCCTCATTGAGCCAACTTGGATGCGCTCTTTCAGGTTGTCCAGCTGTTTCTGCTCGCGCGAAGCAATCCGACGAGTTGATTTTTTCTGCACCGTCACAAATCGCTGGTCATCTTCACTATCACTGTGGTTTGAATTTTTTCTCCGTTTTGCCCCCGGGACACAGTCATTCTTTGCAGTGGAAGCTGAATTCGTTGTTAAAGTCCCCTCAATGCCATTAGCACCACGGTTATCGTCGGTGTTAATAGCGCTTCGAAGCCTATTTATATCTAGACTAGGGGGGGAGGTTGCTCTTCAGGGTCCGCTGGCGTGATGCCGTATAAAACGACACGCTATTAGAATTTCACAATTACAATCAATTAAAACGCTAAAACTATTTAAAAAAAAGATTTGACACAATCTCGCGTTGAACCCGGGACTTCTAGATGGAAATCGGGGTCTTCCCGCTTCTTCCACGGAGTCAGCTGGCGATGCGCCGTTGCTTCACGCTAAGATAGCGAAGCAGCGCAAAACGTAAACAAACACCTTCTACGGTGAAGTTGTAGATCGAACGCCACCGCCTGTCAGGCTAAACGGAGTCAAAGCCCCGACAGCACTAGCTTGTATACTTTTAAGTGTGTTTTGCACCACACTCGAAGCCTAACAGTTTGCACTGTCACTGTAGCAAGTTTCCTTGCAATGTCTCACTTTAGCTAGATAAACGAATCACATAAACAGGAGCAGATGTAGAACACGTCCGCCCACCGTCGCATCGAACACCAAAAAAAAATTTAATAAAAAACACTCTTTTAAATAAACCATTTCGTTCAGTAATGGTACTGCACACTGGTGCATTATTTCCCTAACTGCATCTAAGTTGGCCTTAATTTCCATTTCAGTTAACTTATCAAAAAAAAAATTATATATATATATATATATATATTAGTAATATTGAACATGTCGCACGCGCCTTCAATATATAATACCAAGCTGACACAATCTGCAGTAATTTGAATAACACTGATGTCCTGGCGCATGACCGCCTAAAAAGTTTTGTTAGGAGATGTAAAAGACTAAATATCTTCGATACCAACTTCTTAAATTTTCCCCTTAGATCAACCAACCACGATTGGACCCTCCCCGGTATATTTGTGTGTGTGTGTGATCCCCGGCCAGAAAAGAGTTTTCTTTTATTTTTGTCTATATAGGACTTACCAACCTAATTATTCTCGGGTTTAATAAGTCACCTCACAATTTTAGGTGCTGTGTGAAACTTCCTTGAATTTGTTCGGCAATGTTGCACTTTTATGTTTTTTTTTCTAACTACAAGTCCTCATGACAAGCATATAATAAGCAAGCAGAAAACAGCAAAAATTGTGCGCCACTAAAGTGTGTCTCAGTTTTCCAATGAGTTGATTATACACTCCTAGCACCTGTTCGAGTACGAGAGATCGATCTCCAGACCCTCGGGGCCAAGTCTGCATCCAACACACATATACACATTAGCTGCCCAGCAGACCACGCCGTAACTATCACAACTCTCTATTACTACGGTACTCCTTTTACTACCGCCACTATCCAGACGACTAGGTGTACTGGCCGCACGTCTTCCCCGAGTGTGCACAATATTCGACCTCGCTAACCTCTAGGCATTGGAACCGGAAACACGACCAAATCTCGACTGGTGCGTGTTTCAACCCGATCGGAATCGTAACAGCGGCAAGCAGTTGGAGTTTCCGACTGCTTGGCCGCTCTCGTTCCAACTCTGCGCGCGCTGGACACACACCGTACAACCACCCAACGACACAATCGGAAAACGGCCACATTCTCGTCTATCCAGTGGCGTCGCCGCATCGACTTATCGTCTCCCTCGGCTTCCAACTTTTTGACCTTCTCCGCCGACCGTTAGTCAGCGTCAGCAAACTAACTGTCAGCTGTGGGCAGCTGCCAGCTGGCCGCCTCCGTCGAGAGCCGATTGACAATACGAGTACTGCCGCAGACAATAAAACCGTACACGGGCATCAGCCTTACGGAAAAACAAATGAAGTTATGGTCATCGGACATGTTATTAATAAAACGCACTTATATATAAAAAAAATAAAAAAAAATATGCTGCTGCTGATCCGCCCGGAGCGAAGGAGTAATCGACGCTCTGGTTATTGTTTCGCAGCTCTGCCGCAAGGTAGCCAACGCCCTTTTGGCCATTCGATTACGCTCGCTGACGTTTTCCTTAACCGAACGCTAGACCAGAGAAACAAAGGTATGTTTAGAGAGGGAGACAGAGAGAGAATATATATATATATATATATATATATAAATAGAGAGAGAGAGAGAGAGGGCGAGAGAGGGGAGATTTACGAACAAAGAATCATCGGGCCAGAAAAACGCCAGGCCAATACACTGGCGGAATTTCAACTGCGACTGCAAAGACGGAGACAAGGGCAATGACTAGGGGTTCGTCTTCATCGACCGTCGACGATTTCGACGACGGTAAAACTTTGTCTGTCTGCCGCAGTTCAGACGTGTAGGTATATATATATATATATATATTTGCAAAGCTCTACGGCAACACTATTATATGTACATGTATATATATATATATATATATATATATATATAATAGTGTTGCTGCAGAGCTTTGCAAGCGCGCGCTGCTGTACCATCGGGTGAAGGCGCGGGAGTGAAGTGCGGTAGACGAGAGGGACGGACGAGGTATGTCACATACGAGGATAACCGCACACCTGCGTGACTGGTTGGCACTTGAAAAGGCAGACAGACAGGCTGGCAGGCCTGTTTGATCGCTGCTGTTTCGTGCCGAGCGGCGAAAAGGCAAAATCGCCAGGAGAAAAAAGAGGCGCGCCTTTGGCTCGATTCGTGTCAGGAGTGTTGGCCGAGTTGGGGGGGAGGGGGGGGGGGGTAACAGCTGGGGTGCCCAGAGGATGGTGCCCGGATTCCACAGATTCCACCAGGAAAAGGGATCCGACGCCTAGGATGGACGCGCATTCGTCGTCGCCGGTAGGCGTAGCAGGCGCAGGAGAGACGAATCGCGGGTTGGTTGGCTCCTCGAAGCCGAGTCACAGCTGACATCTCATGCGTAATACGAAGAAGATCGACTAGACGGCCGCGCACCACGAGCCGGCTGGAGCTCCCAGGCGAGGATATACATATTATATTAGCCGGAAATCAGCTCAACTTGGGCGTATGCTGTTATTTCGCAATAGGAGAGCGTAGAGGATTGCGGCAGACGCAGGTGAAAGTGTAAACGTTTTATATATATATATATATATATATATATATATATATATATACATATATATACATACATATATGCGCATGTGTCGTTATTCTTCTATTCACTACATCGATGCGTAGTGGACCGTGTGCAAACAGTTAAATAAATACATATAACATTTTTCTATATATATATACATAAAAAAATTTTTTTTATCTTTTTAATCTTTTTTATCCCCCCTTTTCTTTTTTTTTCATAAAACTCCCACAGAATTAAATCGACATGTCAAATTTAAATAATTCAGATTAAGAGATATGTGTGTGTGAGAAAGTTAGCGTGCTTGACTATAAATACCAAGTACTACTTGATCAAGCAATACAAGTTCTTTTTATGTGTTTCAGGTTTGGTTATTTTTTTGTTACTCTGTTTAGGTAATACCAATCGGCAGCGTTGAGCTGCCTACTGAAGGCTAGGTGCCTCTTAAGTCCGGTACGAACCGACGACTAACGGCGTATACGGATAGGCCCGCAGAAAGACAACAGTTTTGACAGCACCAGGTACCATCCACAGTGGCAGAGTGCGCTTCGAGCTGCTTAAGTGAAGCTCTACTCGGAAGGAGAGGTTCCGCCTCGTATTTATGTGTTACAGCCAACACTATTGTCGTTTTTGCTGTTATCATGCTCGTCGTCGTAGTTGTTGTTGTTGTTGCTGGTACTGTTGCAATTGTTGTTGCCGCAACTTTTGTTATTATTGTAACTGTTGTTGTCTACCCGCCGTTGTCGTAGTAGTAATAATAGTTGTTGTTGTGTTGTCGTAGCAGGAGCTGTTGTTGTTATTGCTGTTGTTGTTGTTGTTGTTGTTGTTGTTATTGCTGTTGTTGTTGTCGTTGTTGCTGTTGTTGTTGTTGTCGTTGTTGCTGTTGTTGTTGTTGCTGTTGTTGTTGTTGTTGTTGCTGTTGTTGTTGTTGTTGTTGTTGTTGCTTCTCTGTTCTTTTCTCGCGTCCTCCTTCTTCCTCTTCTCCTCCTGCTGTTGGTGTTGTTGTTGTTGTTGTGGTTGTTGTCACCAGCCTCCTGTCGCGCGTCTATGTTTATCGCCGCGTCACCGTTTGCCTTGTTGTGCTGTCACTGAAGATGCGGCCTAAAGTGGAGTTTGCACGTCGACAATGCCGCCACCGTTGACGTTTCAGCCGCCGCCGCCGCCGCTGCTGCTGCTGCTTCTGCTTCTTGCGCTGTTTGAGCGCTAGCCTAGCCCCGGTCCCACCACGACCGGTTCGAGCTGACTGACGATCAACGTCTCGTGTGCTCCGTCCAACGAGCCTCGACTGTTGTTCAACGACCGTTGGTTGTTACCACGGTACAGCAGACAGGCAGTCCTCCAAGGACCCCGGCCTGCCACTACGCAGTGGTATGGGGTTTCTGCCGGTGTCGCTGCCGATGCTGATGCTACGACAATGATGATACTACCTCTTATATCTCTACCCCTCGGCTCGCCCCCGCTAGATCTCTCTCTCTCTCTCACACTGCCATCTCTCGTTTTTCTTTTATTCGTGCTTCAGTGACTTGGTTCAAGAGCAAAGTTTGTGTCGTATCGTTTCGTTTCTCGTCTGCTTTTTCTCGCGCTCTTCTCTCTTTCCCTCACACTGACTCTCCTGACCTATTTCGATCTTTAGATGTGTCTAGATGTCTGTAACGAAGCCTAGCCTAGTCGAGCTTCGGCTACTTCCTATCCTTGCGACCATCCCTTAAACCTCTCCCCCACCACCCCCGCCCCGACGATCAAACAGGCAGCCCCTTTTCAACTGAGGCAATCAGACGAAGTGGAGCCTGTGCCGCGTACACATACAGCGAATCCATCTCATATGCTCATTCAGTAGCGCCGTACGGCGGCCAGCCTGGCTTTGGAGCCGCATCGGCAGTAAAGTGTCGCGTCGAAAGTCGGTCGTAGTGAAATCAAGAAACTTTTACGGTCGTCCCGTTATCCTGTGTTGGCTTCGCTCTCGCTCTCAACTCGTCGCTGCGGCTATTTAGGTTGTTGTTGTTGTTGTTGCTGTCGCTGTTATTCCTGCAGTTCCTGCTGCTGTTGCCTTACCCTGACACTGCCCGCGCGCACTTCGCGTGCGAGAGCTGCTCCGAGCTCAAAGAACGCTCCCGCAGCTACCTAAAACAACGAGTTGACGCTCAGCGTTTCTAGTAGTAAGTTCGTACGTGTGCTTTTACGTACACACGTTTATATACATATATCTAAAAAGCGTTGCACACCAACTATATATATATATATACAATAGGTGGTGTTCGAAGATTTTTTTATAGTTAAAGCTACTGTTTTCGCAGGCCTCTAAATGTGCCAAGAAAAATAAGCCAGCGAAAGAAGAAGGAATTTAACTTGCAAAGCGGAAACACGAAAGCAAAAATATCTAAACTGAACGTCGAGACTGATCAGAATATACTAGCTGTCTTTAGGAGGGGTTTTGTAACCGAAAACACCTGCCGCTTACAGTCGAAAAAGCCTTAGCTTCTGGGAGAAGATACTCCTCAGTCTGAATACACAACTGTTTTCATCCAAAACTTGCGAAGAAATTTTACAAACTTAGTTAGTCATAGAAATGTTGACTCAAGTTGAAAAAGTGTTTAAAAAGCTTAGAATTACTCTTAAGCTTTGTGATTTAATTCCGCGCGCATAGATGATGGCAGCGAACTAGATCCTTGTGCAAACATGTTGCTTCTTGCCCATCAATCTGGTTACACACGACCATCCGTGAGAACGTCACAAAAACATTCTGATCAGATTTTTCGCCAGGACTATGTCTAAAAAATTTATAATCTGAGATTTATCCGAGAATGCTCGATATATAACTCGAGCAATATGGGAGGTCATTGAATGCCCACCATATTTCTCGCGGCTTACACTTTTGCAGTAGAATTTGTTCGATCGTCAACCAAAACTTCCTAGCCGGGAAAACTGAGTGTTGTGAAAAGTGCGCATAATGTGTTACACAAGATTTTAATTTCAGAAACAAAGACTTTTGAAAAGTAGGACAGCGATTGATTTCTAATACAGCAGCAAGTTTTAATCACCATATGACAACACATGACGTCACATGACGAGGGTGATGACAAATTTTAAAAACTGGATCATAGCAAAGCTAATTTTGACTATCATTGGAGATCGACATCTATATGACATCTCTCATGAGTATAATAGTACTCTACATTTAAATAAACATCGACGTGTTAAAAATGTGTGTGTGTACGTGTAAAAACTAACTAACTCTACTTTTGACCTTGACGAAAGGCTATTTAAATTTAGTGTGGTCAGCTAATCATAAAAATAATCGCCCTCAAGAGGCGTCGAAGTTATGTTTGATTAACATATTAAGTTACGGACATACCTCATGAACTGTATCAAATAGGTATGTGAATTTGTTTTGAGACAATCTAGAGCTTCTAAAAGTGAAGTTCAATATATAGATATATATATATATATATCTTTTACTAACAATACTTTGAAGTCGATGGCAAACACGTTTGTTGCGCAGGAAACATCTGATACTCGGCAGTAAAATCAATCATCTTACAACCCGCTGTGTGGGGCTATGGTGCAATTTAGAGTTGCAACCGATACCAAATGCTCACCTTTTGCTCACCGCGGCCTGCTGAGGTTAGTTGCCTCTCTGCCTTTATAAAGTATCAGTTTGTGTCGTTAAGCACGTGAGATGCTCGTGCGGTAAAGACGGATCCTCATTATAATAGTTTTTATTTCGACATATCAAATGCCCTCTTCCTGGCTGCTAATAAAGACGCTTATATATATATATATATATATATATATATAGCTCGAAGCCCGACCCGCGCTTCGCTGCCCCATACAGTTTTAGCAGACATCGCACCAACTGGACGTCCACTCTAAAAGCGAAACCACTGCGCGAATATGGGTATTGTCCAACACGGTGCATAACAGCGGAAAAAGAAAATCCCTGAAAAGAAAGCATTCGCTAGAAGTGTGTCCTACCGAAAAAATGTCCCGAGAACATTCGAAAGTTCTGGAGGCCTTCTGAACAGTGGTGTTACATTTGTAGACGCCACGTTTGTGCTATGATAAACACCGGAACTTCCAGGAGCCTGCGTGCATTCTTAGCCCTCTTCTCTCTCTTTGCCTTTTGCGCTTCATAATGGCCATTTGATGCCTTTATGTAGGTTTATAAATTACTTATTTGCACGCCGCATATCATATGAAAGCTCTGATCGTTTCCTGTCAATTTATGGCGCCTATGATAGAAGCCACGTTCCCCCTACAGACGGCCAAATATATCATCTGTCTCAAAAACATGGCCTCGCGTCGACCGTAACCTTTTCTATACGTTTTCCTATATCCTTCTGAATGTTTGCTGTACTTGTGCTAATGGGATCGAGTGCCTCCAATGTGATGGGTACAAAGTGGTAGCTCTTTGATAATTATGATTATTATGTGCTTAAACTGCTAATGAACTTTATCATCATTATTATTATTATTATGGCCGACAACAATAGAAAGATCTGCACAGATTGCCTTTATACTTCCTCTCGATAAATCGAAATCATGTCGCCCACTATGCGAGATTTGTGCACTCCCATAACGTACTGCCAGTGACATTAACCTCCTGGAACACTCGGCCAGCAGTCAAGTTCTTGTGATAGGAGCTAGGGTTGCCAACGTCGCTATATTTTGAGAAGGATGGAAGGAACCACCAGATACGTCGGTGACCTCCTCCCGGTTCCAACGTGGTTGGTCAGAACCGATAACTCGTTAGCGAAGCAGATAAATGTATTCCCCAGGACCAGGACAAGGTGCTGGTCACAACCAGAGAACAAGGAAGTAAGTGAGGGTGTTTGCCTAGGCTGACTATAGTAGCCGACTTTTTATCAAGATCAACATGTTGTGATGGCTCTTGTTTTTGTGCTGGCTGATGCTGCTGCTGCTGCAGTTGTTCCCGTCCCTGTTGTCATCATCGTCAGCAAGCTATTGTTGTTTCAGCAAGCCATTCGCTAGGAATGAGGCTCGGCGAAACGATCTCAGGAAGGATGCTCAGGATGTGACTGATCCTTGCGCCGCAGAAGCAGCTCATCGAGGCGAAAACTGCGTGATGGCGGCCGCCCGGCGACGGCCCAGTCTATTTTCTTGCTCAGACGTTCATCGGCTTATCTGTTGTTCCTCGTAGATTCGTAGTTCGTTGTTGGGTGTTAGCAGCCGTTGGTTACAGTTACGGTTATCGGCTGCGGCCAGCCGTTCGAGAAAAGCTCCTCTCACTGACTCACGGGCTGATCGGCAGACTCGGCACCTCATCCCCTTGCGTGACTGCGACTGGGGGTCACTTCCCACTCACTAAGTGGGAAGTGACCCCCAGTCGAAGGGGTAACCGGAAAGCGTTGCCGCTGCTATGTTTTCCGACGGCTCGTCGGATCAATGCGTGCGAGCAGAGAAGGATATAGGGATTGAGAAGAAGAGGAGAGAGAGAGAGGAGCGAGAATGGAGATAAGGATTGTAAGAGGCAGGAAAGTTTGATTTGCGTCCCTCGAATCGTGGCCTAAACGAGGTGATGGCTGCTGTTGCTATTGCTAACGCTGATAGCTGCTCCAGACTAGTTCTTGTACGAGGCATTCTTCCATCATTAACAATGATCCAGCTTGCAGTATATATATATATATATATATAGCAGACTTTTAGTATAGAACACTGGGTTACACGAGGAATTGGCCATCGACGTGTATCTGTCTTGCGACGTAGTCAAAATAAGTTTAAGATCAGAGTAGCGAACTTTTGTCATAACATCGTCCAACCGACTATACATATTCACAAATTGTGTTTACAAATAGATTATTTATTGCCTTGCTCTCTATGGGTTGCGCGAAATTCACGCATTATACCGCCATTTCTTGCAACGTCTACTTATTGGCTCCTGTTTTAACGCAGTTATTGTGTGCAGATTCAAGTTCTTCCATATATCGTGATAATGACGGATATTTGAGCGTCGCGACAATATACATATACATTGACGCGTACATAATGGCAACGCTGCAGCTGTTGGAAATGAACCGATTACATTGCTGATTGAACAGTAGGACAAAATGCTTGTAATAAAATTGTTAAGTACTCGGTTGTCGTGTAAAGCTATTTTTTTACGGACCACCCCGAGATGGCAGAGTCGTAGCCGTGGAGGTCCTTCGCTGCGATACACTTTGTACGTACTATGAGCCAACCCGCCTCTATCTTATTCTTAAGTAACTGGGATGTTTAGGCCAAAAAGTTCAGTCAGTGCGGTCTCACAATATGTGATGAATTCACTTGAATTGATAAGAGAATAATAAAGTCTTGTCCAAAGAGTTTGAAAGTAATCATAGCCTCTTTCCAACTCTCTATACGGCTTTCAGAGGAGCTTGTCGGCCTTATCAGCCGTCCAAAAAGTGATATCACTATTGGAGGAAATACGTCCTTCTTCGCGGAGATCACCTCGCCTGAAAAGTACGGTCATTTCGGGCGTCAAAAGCGAATTCAATCGACTCTCTTGGAACACCATCCTTGACTGTCTGAGAAGGAAAAAGGTCCCTACTTGTATATGTGCAATGATTTCAGATTATCCACAAAATAGAGTCGTTAACGGTTGCTGCTCTGCCTGTAAAGTAACAGCCAGAGTCCCACAAAGCACCCTCCTAAGTCTTCCTCTCTCAAACCTGAGTCCTTTTCCACCAACCAAGCAAGCACTTTCGAGGGCCAGAAAAGACTTTTAGAGTTATTTTATATAGAACTGTAGAGTTAATCTATATAGAACTTTCCAGACTAGTTGTTCCAGGATCCAGTAGTTCTCACCCAGGCTATCACAAGTCCATCTTGAAAAGCTACCCGCACGCGTCGACCAGTAGTCCCACGCGGACGACATTGTATTATTCAACATCCCTGCCATATTGGCTGATCAATTTTCGACACCACGCAAACGACACACTCAGAATTGTCTTGTAGTGTGATGCGCTGAGGTGACCTTGCCCTCGGTCCCGCTAAGTGCGAGGCTATTATTATAATGTAGTAGAAGCAAGGTGGCCTCCTCTGACACCGGACAGCTAGAAGATTTGGTAAACACCGCTATCAACTATTAGGAAGTCCACTCAAACACTGGCCTGAAGGGTACGCCATACCTTCTCCGAGCCGCCAAACAACCCTTAGAGTGGCCAGACAACTAGCCTGATACAAAAACCTTCGAATCGAGCGCATCATGGCAGGTACTACTAATGTCGGTAGCGTATTCAATCATCTCATCACGAGCCATAGCCGCACTTATATGCCGCACTAAGAGCAACATGACTAACGGAGGCGAACGCTTCATCCCATACAAGCGTGTAGAACGGCAAGCACATCTACCGTAATGCAGACGAGCGTCGCCACCTGTGGGACGGCTCGTGCAACGCAGACCGAAGAGCGTCAGTGCACCTTGAACGAGTGGCAAGATGAGTGGGATGCTCGAACGAAGGAAACACCGAGGCCGGATCGTTGACACTAGCCCATACCGTACAGGTCTGGCTAAATTGATTAAGCGCCGAGCCAAGCTGCCGCACCCCCTAAGCTCTGACAGGCCACTGAAGGTTCCGGGTGCATGCATAGAGTAGGCGTAACGGACAGCCCGCTTTGCCGCATCTATAGAGCCATGGCAACGAAAAACACACGATCACACAATGTTTGCCTGCCCCGCATAGGTTGCCCTACAACAGGCACTGCTAGATCTGATCGGAGGATCCTTAGTCACCCTAGCCACTTACACAACCTCTCCAGCTGTTGCCTGGATGACCGTTTTTTGCGCCATGTTAGCAGCTTAAGATGCATCCGTTTAATCATATATGGCAACGCTCTCCCCTGGAATGAGAGAAAAGACAGATTCTTTAGCGCCAGATCTTCTGCCTTTAGCTATTGGTTAAGTAATACAAACGAAGTTTTCAGGTAGACACAAGATGGGGGAAGACTGGTTTTTAGCGATTGAAGCCCTATACTACTGGTCCACATTTGTCGCTGACTAGTTGCTGTGGTGTCCGTGCGTGCGTACAGGCCCAAAGACATACTTTAGGGATGCTTCAAATATTTTAAAATACACATGCTAAAAAGTAATACGGCAAAAAGCACTAACCGTATTTTTCCAGTTTTCCACATCGTCTTCTTAGTTTTCTGGATAATCAGTCCAGCAGTATTCAAATCTTTGATTTATTTAAAAACTACGAAGTCTGGAGGGCAGTTTTTCACAATCTTGAATTGAAAGCAAAGTGTGGACGTTATGCAAAATGGAATGCCCGGCCTTTTTTACATGGCTCGACGCACTCGACCAGATCGTTTTTGTGCGTCACAGGTTCCGGCGTAACCTTTTGCCTTGTTTAGAAGTCTGATTCTACCAGCAGAGCAGCCAGTCAACGACTGCTGATGTTTGATGACGATTTCTACTCTCCGACATACCACACACATACATAGACACGCAAAAACAAGACGAAGAACAACAGCAACAACAACAACGCAACCTCCACCACCACCAACAACAACACCACCACCACAAACAACAGCAACAATAGCAACAACGGTCAGCGGTTGTAATGCTAGCCTAAGAAGAGTTCGGTTCAAGTCCAAATATTGACCTGCAACTCAAACAAGCGTACACAGCTGATTCGTCGCATGCACAGTGTTTATTTACCTTGTATCCCCTTTTGACTCCCCCTTGTTTCTCGCTCTTCCCCGCTTTCTCTCTCTACCTCTCTAGTATTTTGCTTTTGTATCTACCTATCTATTTACCTCTCTGTATTGTAGATGTTTGAAAGAGAAGCATAAACGTATGTTTGTATGTATCTATGTGTACGAAGTAGTATAGGTATGTCGAACACGTACGAACGCGCAGCGCGATATCCGGGCGGATCTGCTTCATGGAACCGCCACATGTGCACTACATACACGCCATCGGAAAGTAGTAAGTACAGTGAGTGACTCAGCAGTAACAGCAGATCGGATCAGTAGGGAGGTCGTGCTGGGTGAAAGAACTTGGAACACACCGGTATATATGTATACATATATAAATATATATATATATATATATATATATATATATATATATAGTATAGCTATCTGCTATAATATATATAGCTACATGTTAATCGACGCCCAGTGCCGCCGCCACTGGGGTAGTGTAACTAAAAGAGGACACATTGTTGCTGTTTTTGCTGCTGCTGTTACTCTCGTTAACATTGCTAGTTGCAACGCTAGTTTACGGGCAACGAAATCATTTGAGCAATCAAAGCCGATCGGCCACCGCTACCAGCACGGCCAGTTTGCCTTCCATCGTTCTATAGCCTCACCGCCGAGTGATTTCCTTCCTTTTGCTGCTTTTTTCGTGTCTTCGAGTTCCACCTCTTGGACCCCATGGGTTCTCTAAACGTATCCCATCATTTTATGCGGGACACCTATCACTCGGCCCTAGTCGTAAAGCCCTACTACTAACTAAGTTCACCAGCACAACCTCAGCCAGCGCAGCTGCCTACCTCAGCCTCGAAGCGGGCGGTGCGACGGCCCGCACACCGCTAACACCACACATGTTTTGCGGGATGTCCTGCAGCCTGCAGGCTTCTCGCAGTGGTGACGGAAGACGGCGGGGAGGAGGCCACGGTGACGCCCGACAAAAGGCGCGCCCGACAGCCAACCAGGCCACTGACATAACTTGTTTCTGGATCCCCGATATCGACGGTGTGCGACGACTTTGACCATGACAATGACCACAGTGATACTGGTAATGGTGACGATGTTTTGATGATGGATATATATATATATATATATATATCCATTATAGTGCCTAATGTCGGGATCCAACCATGTTTGTACTGCTCGCTGATTATAACCATGCTAATGGCGCTGCTCTTCGACCTAACGATGTCCCCTCAGTCTCTCTCTCTCTCTCTCTCTCTCTCTCTATATATATATATATATATATATATAAACGAACCACGACACCAAAGTACACCGGCCAGGCTAGCCAATGAACATTGATTTTTTTCGTATGTCTATGCTCCCGTTTTCCCCGGCCTCGCTGCATATATGAAAAACTGTGCCCGGTCACTATACATGTATATGCATTACATGTGTGCCTATAGACGATGTCTGTATATATTTGCCTGTATATGATGTCCGAATATCACTACTTCTATATGATGTCTGTATATATTTGTCTGTATATATTTGTCTGTGTATAATGTCTGTATACGCTGTCTGTATATAATGTCCGAATATCACTAGTTATATGATGTCAGTATATATTTGTCTGTATATGATGGCTGTATATGATGTCTGTGTATGATGTCTGTATACATTTGTCTTATATGATGTCCGTATATCGCCTCTACCTCCGTATATACGTGCGTGCATGTCTGTGTACTTTTGTGTGTATTTATTTGTCAATGTGCGGGCATACGAGGCAGAGTTCCTTCCCCCTGGTCCACCTCCTCTTTTTCTTCTGCTTCGTCTTCTTCTTCCTCGTCTTTATCATCATCATCATCATCATCTTTTTTCCCTCCACTTTTCCTTTCCTTCGTCGTTTCGGTTTTCCTCTTGCTGTGTGAGTGAACAAGCATTGCAGCGGTGGCAGCAGCAGCAGCAGCAACAGTATCATCATCATCATCAGCAGTAGAGCACCAATACCGGTCTGTTTGGCTACCGGAGCACCAACGCTACGGAGCTAACGAACTGATTAGAGGAACGGCGCGAGCAAGCTGAGTTTGCCCAGTCGTCGACAAACATGACGGCTTGTTCTGTCTCCCAACTTCCCAGCTTACACCTCCCACATCCCGACATCCTGCGGTGGTAGTTGTAGTAGTAGCAGCAGCAGCAGTAGAAATAGTGGTACGATTCGAGTCCCAGAAGCTGTCTGATGCTTGGTTGGTCATGCTCTATATGCGGGATTGTTGGGATCTGTTGTTGTTGTCTTTGCTGTTGTTGTTGTTGGCTCGGAATAAGAAAAAGAGTCGGGCAAACAACCACATACGTAGATATGCGGGTTGAACGCTGTTGGATAGAGCAACCAACCCGGCAACTGTCGGCAACAGGTTTGAACATGTGGCTCGGATACAGAAGCAGCTGAACCGAACAGTATCGAGCGTATCGACGAGACGACGACGCTCACCACAACCGGCGACGACGAATCTACAACTTACGCTAGAAGCAGCAAACGAGATGCTATCGGCCAAAGTAAGTTGGGTAGAAGGGTTTTGGTGGCTGGAGTTTACTTGGGAGGTTTTGGGAATACATAATGCACATACGTCTCTGGTTACTGGGAGGTTTTGGGAATACATAATCCACATACGTCTATCGCTAGCAGCAACTAGGAACTCACAAATCTACTAAATTCGGATTCCTCTCTACGCCTCAGGTATGGACTTGCGTAGCCCTACTACTTTGACAGTTGAGGCTGGTAGCAGGCTAGCACGAACACCCTGTGTTCCAACACGAATCATGCAAGGGGTACCTTTTCTGACTGGCCAATTGCCAACTAACAATGAATCTGTTGTTACCACTAGAATGGTGGTCTTCAACATGATCCTTACAGATCGATCGAATACGGAAAGTGTGCAATGTTATCAGGCACGAGATCTCAAAGCGTCCCAAGGATTAAAGCTTCACTTGGATTGCAAGCTGGCTTGCATACGCGTTGCTGTTAGTAGAAACTCTACAGTTTATCGCGTTTGTAAACCCGGAAGCAAGCAAAATTGTCATTGTAACTATTCAGTGTCACTTTATGGTGGCACGGTTTCAAGCCGGTCGCCAAACATAAGACACCTTTGTACACACACGCATCACAATAAAACCAACCCGCTAGCCGCATCCAACATATCATGATTTCTCTCTTGTTGCAGAGTTGCTCCTATAGATTCCTCTCCAGAATCTACGCAATATCTCGTTCAGACAATTTTGTCCGTTTCCATTCCCCTCGCCTAAGCCGACTTTGAGGCTATTGAGAAGGCCATCACGTCCTAGACATTTTTCATGTGCCAATCATGAGGTAGTTATAGTTACAACCTCTACGGCCGTGCCTCGTGGGTAGTTACCAACATCTGCGTGCCTAGGGAACCTTCTGGGGGGCTTTTCAAAAATCTCACTAGGTGTAGCTCATGGAAGTCTTGAACCTCATTACATGCATTTCCCCACATTTGGAATCTATGAGTGCTGATATCTGCGAACCTGGCAATCACCCCTATCTCTTCGGCACGACACACCTACATCCAACAGAGAAATGAATCGTAGCAGATAAGTCGATTTTTGTTTTCCCAGTCACTACGACACTCTTCGGTTTCCGTCCTCAGTGAGATCCAGTCATTGGATAAACTCGTGATCACCCAGTAGGACCGTGTTGCATTCTAAAACCATGAGTATTACTGTTCATGGTAAATGAGGTATTCCGGACAATCACTGAACCACAAAGGCCCAGAGTGTTTTAGTGGGTATTGGATTTGGCTCTAACCAACTCTAACTGGCCAGTGTCGAGTTCCACACTATTCCTTAACAAGATCGGCACGGTGTGCGAAAATGCATTTTGTATCTCTCTTTCTCTCTCTCTCTCTCTGCAAGCAAAAACATAACTGAGTGTGTGACGTCACAACGGTAGCAACGTGGCAAGTTAATTTCGTATAATAATATTCGCAGTAGATATGAAGCCATCATAAAGGCCCGTTAGGAGTCCTGCTACGAATATACGATCGAAGTTTGGTATAAGGTAACTTTTAAATTTGCGGTGCTCTTTGAACGCCGTGCCGGCTCCAGTCGTTGTGTCCACAAAATCTGGTCAATGTCAGCTAGCGGAGGCATTAGCTTTGCTGGTGGAGAGAGAAGCGCTTAGTAAGGAGGCGAGTTGACCGAGTGAAAGCGTCTACTAAACACAGAAATCCGGGAACAACCTAAGATCGCACGGCTCGACTCCGTCTTAAGCCGCCATCCTAGGAACGCATCTGGAGTGGCGCTGCTTCTACCAGCCAGGCTACGATAATCTAACGGCGATCCGCAACAGTTCATGACGTTCATCGGTGTGTTCCGAGGACTGGTTCTCGAGCAAGCTGGAATACATCCACCTGCAGAAGCACAGAATCCTACCCGATACGGTGCGTTAGACCGAGAGTCTAGCAATATGATTAATCACTAGAATCCCACTAAGGAACGCAAACGATCCTCGGGCGTTGTGGTGCTCCCAGAACACTAAGTCCTTTTGAATGGCATGGAAATCAAGCAATCCAAACAGACTACGACCTTTCCCAAACGCTATATCTCGAAATATACGCTATATATAATATGCAAGCGGATGCCTAAAGTCTAGAATGTCGTCAGGCCATTTCCCCTATTCAACGATAGGCATGGATGGCGATGAGAAACAAGATCAAAATAGAGTCTATCATGGAGTAGCGTCCTGCATACGGAAGTCGCCACGTATACACCAGATGCATAGCTTATGGTTAGCACTACCTGGTGTGTTTAAACGCTGCTTTTTACGAGAACTACAAATTGATGCATTTCACGGAGTGCCCTCAACCTCTTCAGCTATTCTCGCCGTGTTAACGATCGCCACGGTTTGCTGCTCTTTGTGTCAGTTGTCTTTTGGTACCGGTGAACAGGACAGCTGTCACTTGGTGGACAGGACATAGAGCATTACCCTTACAAACGAGCACATCTTTGTGATTTTAGCTGAAAAATGATCTCTCAATTTAGAGGACATTCTTATACAGTCTTTTAATATAGTACCAAAATACTCGGCTGTCCCATGTGTGAACTACGTACTTATAAATTGTATAACTAAAGTCTACACTAAAAACGGTTCAACTGCAACTCTCAAGCTAATTCAATGCCTGAATTTCTAAAAATGCATTAAAAAAATCAGCGCAAATGCTGAGTCAGATCATTCCGACCGACGCCCTTCAGCCAGCTACAGTTGCAGGTATATCGCCTTTCCGCCGACACTGACGGGAGTATAAAAACAGCCACTTCAACAATCAATAAAAACGGAAGTATTAGTAGTCCCCTAACGTAATGTCAGTCCGGCCCTAACCTGAAGGAAGTGACACGAAATTTATACCACGTCTACAAAATGTGATTTTGGACCCGCCCTTAGAGTAACTATTATTACTAGTCTGTATATATATATATATATATATATATAACAACTCCCACGCTGTCACAACACGCAGTTCGGCTATATCGGCTAACGACACGTAGGTCTAAGTCGGACAACTCAGTTACTACGTTCATCACTACTGCCACAACTGCTAGCTGAGCAGGCAGTGATCTCGAAGCGGCTAGCGTGCGTGTCCCGCGAATCAACCAGTGCTCCCACATCCAGGCGGTCACGCTCTGCCTCTCTCTTTCTCGGCTCGGGCGGTGGCCGTGGTCAGAGCCAACTCCCTTAGTGAGAGGACGTCGACGCGCACACGGACGGGTACAGACGACGTGAAGACAGGTCCACGAAGACAACGATGAGGCAAGCGACATTGGCAACTCTGACTTCACTCCTCACGTGCTGACTGAAGACTCGCCCCTTTCGTTTGTTCGCTGCAAACGTCGTCAAAGCTTGTTCCCATTCGTTCTTCCTTTTTCGCCTCCTACACCTCTTCCTCCTCCTTCGGTCCTGGCCGAAGATCAGGCCTAGCAAGCCCATTTCCACCCATGCCGTCCTACACTTCTGCTGCTCCCTGGCCTTTTTTCCTGTCTTCTACGTACCACCAGTGCACCTCACTATTGAAGGCGGAGCGCGGCCGACAGATAAATTCAATTTAATGCGACGTGTCTTCTTTTTTAAAACGCTCTGTTCGACAGGGCGATTCTGCGGACGCGCGTCAGCTACCAGTGGGTAGAGCGGGTGGGGGTTGAGGGAGAAGAAGGGGGTGGTCGTTCGTAACAATAGGAAACGCAGCAACAGCAACGAGAGTCGTAGTAGGCAGTGTCATAAGGGGCGAAGGGACATAAGCGTGTTGTGTGTGTGTTCGCGGGCTGGCGGCCGTCTGTGTGTACATGTACAGCTTGGACACAGCGAAAGAAAATGAAATAGATGGACGAAGAGAGACACACAATGCGAGACAATGTGAGAGAGGGGGGCAATCGAGAGAGGGGGCGACAGAGAGAGGGAGTGTAGGGGTCTCCCGAGAGGCCACCAGCGTACACAGAGCCGTAGTTGTCGTTCAGACCTGGTAGCGTCGACCTACGAAGCGAAAGCTCGTTGCTGGCAGAGAGAAGGAGCTTGCCGATGTCGGCGGTCTCACGGCGATCGACGCGGCGCATGCGTGTCGTCGTCGTTGTCGTCGTGCACGAGTTTGTGTCGGGCACGAGCAGCTAAGTTGAAGAAGGTCCGTATGTGGAATTAAGAGACCTCAGAGGCCAAGCACAATCCGAGCACCGAGAGACACCAAGCAGGCAGACAGACCGACAGACAGATACACAGATGGACGTGGCTGACGCCGTTCGCCGAGGGTCATTGTCTTCGCCGCTTGCTTCGTCGGCAATGCTATGAGGGATGGCTTCCTCTTTCACACACACAAATTCACACACACATATATATGTATAATATATATACTGAGGTCACTATTACCCTCTTCTACCTCTGGGACGATAGCTAGTACAACAAATACTACTACTTACTACTACTGCTACTACTTCTACTATTGCTTCGACTACGAAGGCGACTGTTTCTACCACTAGGTCTGTTTCCACTGACAAGATGAAAAGGAGAAGAAAAACAAGTTAAGAGTAGAAACAGAGCAGAACAAGCAGGAGACGGGCTGTCTGGCGGGCGGGCTGGCTGGCGGGGAATCGTGCAAAAGGGCGCAGCGGACTATACGTTTCTATGAGGTTGAAGGCTGAGTTGGGCAAATCCTTTTTTGTTGTCCCCCCCCCCACCCCCCGCCCAGAGGAAAGAAGGCGCTGGCGGCTGGTTCGGTAGGCCCCAGCCATGACGACCGGGCGGTAAGACGAGGAAGCCAGTTGAAACGAGCCGAGCGAGTTAGAAGTCGAAGACGAAGACTCCGATGGCGATGAGCAGGGCTCTTCAGGGCTTCGTCGGCAGCTAGCTACGGACGGGACCGCGCGGTGGCGGTCGCTAATCAACGAGCTCCTTCCAGAACGAGAACGAAGAGAAGACTCCGAAGGAAAAGGAAAACGGACGCGCAAGCGAGAGGGAGTCAGTCTATCTGCCTGCCTGCCTCCAGCCCGCCAGGCAAAGCGCCGCACAGGAAGAGCGAGCTTCGTCGGAAGAACACACGCCACAGAAGCGGTAGCGGGCCGACGTGCTGCGGGGGAAGGTGGGGGAGGTACAGCAAAATGATGACGACGCTGCGCCGACATGACAACGACAGCAGCAGCAGCAGCAGCGGCGCCGACAACGATTGCGGCAATACGTGACGGTACTACCAAATCCCCTTTCCGGGCTATCCGAGCCAGCCAGCCAGCCCATTCTTACACTAGCTACTGCGGCGAGGAGTGGTGCGACGAACCAACGTTCACTATCACTGCTACGGGAACTGCCACTAGGCTACTACTACTACTTAGACTTGTAGGGAACTCTTACGACCACTATTATTACTACGATAACTACAACTACGCGACGGCCGGCCGGCCGGCTTACCCCAGCCTCTCCCCCGTACCCCAGCCACCCCCCCCACACACACACCCCCAGCCCCACTGTTAACAGCGACGGCACAAGGGCGACAATACTTTGGCTTGTCCGCTCGTCCACCGCTTTTCGTCGAAAATAATCTTCAGAAGCAAGAAGAACGCGTAACAAAGACCACGACAGTCTACAGATAACCGATGGCGAGAATCGCGGCATCCCCATCTCCCCTGTCCCCGCGACCGTTGCCTTCATCCGCCGTAAACGTAGAAGGACGAAGTTGACGAGTGCAACCGCAAAAGGCGTGGCACAATGCGGCAATTTGGTAAACCTTGACGCTTCAATTCAGTGAGTCCACTATGGACTAGCGTGCAGCGCTACAAACATCGTTCACCTTTATGCTGCATAAATGTGAGATCTCCTGTGATAGATTTAATCTTGTACATTTTGACGATAACAATGTCTTATCCAGTAATTCAATACGCAATTTAGTCGTACGTCGTCGTATTTGCTCTAATACGTAAGAGCCGATTAAAACCGTGTAGATGTACGCAAGATAAATCTCAGACAACACCAAAGGATATCAATGCGACAGGATTTGTTTGTTGTCGGAACTTGTCAGTTCAGTAAGCGTCACAGAAAACTCGTGACGCTTACGGAACCGACACCCGTTGAAATGACCGGCGAGATTGCACGCAAACTGTTTGGCCATCTTAATCTTTCAGTGTGTATATTTACAATTATTACAATTATGTTTATTTCACTCAAATTGAGTATAATATACATTTCAAAAATGTTTTCTTCATGTTGCTCTATCTTCTTCACGCTTCCGACGAGAGAAGTAGTGCAGCGATTTTCGGTCCAGCGCTGTGCACTCCACTGCATGGTACTTGGCACACATCTGCAGGCAGAACCGGCAGGTGCACAACTCGTACTCCTCGTGAAAGGTTGCGTTTGAACATACCAGGTAGTGATAACCATGCACTATGTACCTGGTGTATACGTGGCGATTGTCACATGCAGGACCAGACCAAAGGTGCAAGGCATTGAAAACGTCCAAACCACCGACCTCCCGTCTGGCAAATGTGTATATTTACATGTGCAAGTAATATGATTTTACACAATTTTTTTTCACAAGTGTATGTGTAGCAATACAATTCTGTAGCTTGGTAATAATCATAGCTCTACATTTACATTTTAATTTGGTAATATCGTCAGTAGATGTCAAGCTTTGTGCACTGCTAGCAGTTTAGTTACCTCTCAACTTCAACATGTATTTGGTCAGTCTGGCTCCGCTACGGCACTGTAGCATTTTAATTCCTCACGAATGTCCTGCAAATTGCAACTTTTAATAATACATTATTATAGAGAGTTCTGAGGTTTGAACATGTCATCTTGATTCCAGCAAGTGCTATTTATCTGCTCATGACATGGGACTGTTTATAGAAGCGACATTGCCTCTACACATTGCGAGAGACAGAGGCAGTCTCAGATATTCTACCTCGCGCTGGTTGCCCGTTGTTGCTTCCATAGTTTTGCCCAAATCTCGAATGAATCGCACTGCCTGACTGCTAATGACTTTTAGTGTTTTCATAGTATCGGTACGAAATTGATACTTTGTCGGGATCTGCGTTTTTGTGTCTCCTTTCTAGTGCGGAGTATTTCGCTAGCTATTCTGTGCTGACAGATACGAGACAGCTACGGCGCAGATTAATGTAGCATCCCAGGCTAAACACTTTCCCTGGCACCGCAGAGGCTTGGTCACGCCATCAGGTCTCTCGTCGTTGTGCCAGTCCGAGGCGCCGAGATTCACGGCGCGTGCACAACGAGTCTTGAATTTCTCATCTTCTCAAACTCAAACTCGAGACCGAACGCCATTGCAACGTGGTTCTCAAGAAGATGCGCGTATAGGCGCCATTTGTGCGTCTCCCGTTGGTGAATGATTTGGTCAACGCTCTGCAGGCCGCCACAATAATATAAACGTCACGTTGATTCAATCATGCCTAGCATGATCGACAAGAGGCTGCATTCCACTAACGACCAAAATAACGTGCGCCAGAAGGAGATGAAGTTAGCAGAGGGTGATATTCGTTCTGCTGCTCAATCTCTACTGTCCTTAGATAGATTGGCACCACGCGATAAACATACGGAGTCTTAGCTACGGAGCAAACATCCACCTCCTCCATCCGGGTTCTAAGAACACTTAGATTTCCTGAAACAGCCTTACCACTCTAGACTTGATAAAACTTAAGCACCTCTCGTTTTTGAGACCGTTCGATCTTCCCCTTTGCAAGCGGTACCGGTGCGTTCCCATTGTGCTGGTAACCCGTCTTCTACGGTGCAAGTTTAACTGTCCTCCGGAAGAAGGATAATTCAATTAGGTCTATAGCGTGCGGGCTAACTCTACGAAGCGTGGTTTCAAAGGTCGCGATGGCTTAATTCCTTAATTTTCGCTTGGGACATAGATATAATAGGGCCGCAAACTGGCATTCAACAGGGAGACATACTTAGAATCAGCTTTGTTTTGCGTTGGCATTTCGGATCAGGTGTCAAGCTTACAGAACCCCTTTAATGTATGGTATCTAGGTGACGCAATCCTGGGAGGTCCCGCGAAAGTCGTGGCACGGGATATGCAGACTATCTTGAAGTTCGAGGAACCAAGAGGACTGACGTTCAACGCGGCCAAATGCGAAGTTTTAGCAGTCGGAGGACTTTTCATGATCAAACGCAAGCTATACAAGCAATCATGGAAGCATTTCTGATCTATCTCGTATTACTTAGGGTAACCTAGATCTTTTAGGTGCTTCTGTCATGCCTGAAGAAATTCTACGCGCTCTCGATGCCAAACGAAAGACCCTGGTTAAGATTTGTCCACGACAGAGAGGTATGCACCCGCAGGTGTCCGTGTGCCTCTGGAGACACAGTCTTCGTTTACCATGATTTGTCTACATGCTACGAAGATGTCAGACTCTTAAATGTATTGAGAGTCTTTCAGCCTACGACGAGACCACCAGGGACATTTTAGACGAGGAACTAAGCATTAACATTGAAAAAAAACATGCCGAGAGAACTAGCTTTCCCATCAGGAAAGGAAGTTTTGAAATAAAAAGAGCCACATATCCAGCTGCAGTGTGCTACGCTGCATGTTTGAATCAATTTGGCTCTTCGGCGGAATCTCTCATTGACGAGGATGCAAAAATCAAACTATAAAAGCCTATTATAGTAACCGATATCACTATCAGAAATTAATTCTAT
>QVRM01005166.1:0-50197 GCA_003439945.1 Dermanyssus gallinae
AACGACATAGCACTGGGAGAGTGACTCTTCCGTCATCTACCGACCAAGCAACCCACAGACCGACCGGGTTACCGCTGCCAGTGAGCAACGATCGTTAACAGGTGACCATCCTCGTCCAGAAAAAAACACGTATAAATCCTCTCGTCTTGCCGAGAATTGTCCGAGTGCCACAGGTGACCAACCAATGAATCCGATGACTGATGACCAATGAGCCCGACCATTCACGGCTCTTCTGCCGGGCCACTTGCGTACACGTACTCCGATTGTACCAATCGTTCTTGCGTTTGTTTGCTTCACGGGCGAGATGGGATGTACAGAGGCCAACCAGCCTTCACCTTCCGCCGAATCACTTCTACCGAGCTTCTGTCTAACCTTCTATCGTCGAGGTACGACCGCCCCACCGACCGGCCATGTTGCTGTGCTTTTGGTCAACCTTCTGGTCCGACGCGCCCATACGTCGTATCAAGACATGGCAGCGCGAGGTTTGCCGAGGTCGCACGCGTTGCTTTTGGGTGTAAACTGTGAGATGTTGGCCGCGAACGGTGCCGCTATTGACGATGTTGTTGTTGCTGCTGTTGTTGTTGTGGTTAATGCTGTGGTTGCCGTTGTGGTTGTTGCCAGCGTCGATATGCAACACCAACCGCTACACCAACAACGGGCTTGTTGGACTATTTGCCTATGCATTGGGCTGCGGCTGCTGGAGCTGCTCTAGCAGCATAAAGCCAGCCTGTTTACCCAACGCGACAAGCGGCGACGTTCAGACATCCACTGAGCCGAATCTGATCGCTGACTATCAGGCCCTCCTCGGCCGAGCCACTGTCAAGAGTCCGCTCTCTTTGCCCTGTAGCTGCCGCTGCCTCCGCCGCAGCCGGAGATACCTAGGCGCAGGCGACCTACCGAAGCAGGACATGTCGTGTGTGGGTTAAACGGGGAGGAAATGAGGCCTCGTTTGCGTTTACCACGGAAGCGACTTCATCGATACCTCGCTCAGCATAACGTGGAAGCCGGCGTGACGTGAAATGCAGCCGCTGTATCGCACCGTGTCGATAATAACGACCACAACAACGACGACGACGACGATGATGATAATGATAATGATAATGATAATGGAGCGTAGACAAACGCGCGCTATTCGCCCGAAATATGCCTTAACTGAGCGTCAGACCATGACAGCAGGCAACAACGCGTCTGCTGGCGCTGGCTGCTTCTCTCGCTTCTGCTACGACAACGGGCTTTGCTCCCGCCGCCTAGCAGGTGACAGGAGAGCGTCAGCTGGTTAAGTGCTGATCGGATATCCTCTTCTGTGACGAGTGCATTATGTCTGTACTATCTACTACTAGCATCTACTACTAGCCAACGTAACAGTAACGTATTTCACTTTGACCTTCTCATCATTATCATCATCATATCATTATTATCGTTCTCGTGTGCGGGTTGCATGAACGGTTGATAATTCGAAGAAGAGCAATTCGGCCCGTGTTGTGGGTGTTTGTTGTGGTTTTTGTATGGTTGTCGGTTGGTTGTTCTTATCAGTTGTTGGACAATTGTTGCCGTTGAAAAGATATGTGCCCTAAGTCAGCGAGCCAGTGTCAGAGCAAACTAGGAACCTACCTACGCGTAAAATTCGGTGACCGTTGTTTAGTTGCCGCCTGATTTAACAAAACGTTGTCCCGATTACGACGTGATCTTGCACAGTCGAATTCTTCGGAACCACAACAAATAAAACAAAACTACACTTGTTTGTGTGTTCGGTTTTTACGGTTTAGAATTTGTCTAACACCTTCTATCTACGCAAACCGTGCTCATTTTGAATGTAGATGGCGTTAAATGAAGCGGGTTGTCCTACAGCTTGCATTTCCACTAGTAACTCATTTACGAGGTTTGTTAGAAGATCTATAAGTATGTTGTAGTAGCAATGCGTTATTGATAACCGCGGTGCTGATTGCACGCAAAACGTTTATTTATAGAAGGTCAACAAAGTCGCGTCTTGAAGTTTAGGCTTATTATGGGAAATTTCTAGGAAAACAATCAGCGATTCAGAACAACAGAGCGGAAACTATGACTCAACTCTTTTAGTCACCCAACAACAAACAAACAAATGAAACGTACACAAGCAATAAAAACATAAAAAAAGCCTCTGTTAAGGCTTCCGCCACCTTATCCTGTCATTCCTGCACGACTTGCTAGAAAAGCCTAATAACTGGGGTCTTCAGCCTAAAAAAAAAATTCCTCTGCTGATTTACAGCCTGCTAGCAGGTATATTAGAATTAATGTATACTGTGTACTGAAAAACATATAGTGAACCCTAAGGCGCATATGTAAAAAAGAGTTGACAACTTCAGCAGTTGGTCACTACAGATGATTTAACCGTAGCGCTTTCGTCTTCCGTAAGCACTTGAAGTTCCTTACTAGCTTAGATAGGCTGCGGTGACGCCGACGTGAGATGGCAAGGTCTCGGTGTGCGACCGCGACGTCTTTCGCATACGAGCTTTCTTGTGGGGTGTGTCCCATGTTCTGTTTGAGCTCCACCTAAATCTGCGTCAAGGTAGTCAGCAAAAAAGAACTGGAGAGTACGCGCAGAAGTGAATCACCCGCTGCAGCTTCCCCGAATTGAATCAACCGGTAGGTGCGGGATGGCCTTATCAAAGGCCTTTACATAGTCAATGAAAGCGAAATTGCTTCGGTGGGAGGGTCTTCTCCGCAGTTGAAAGCATTCTCTCTCTCTCTATGACCACCTTAAAAAATATTTTTGAAGCGGACGTTACGACACACGGTCTCGATATAGATCTGGATCATCCATTAGTAGACATTATAGATGGTGGTATGCCAATCTGGATCTGCTGACTTTGTCCAGTGCTCGTAGTATGTCCGGTCTGGCGGGACCACTACTTTATTGTGTGGGTAGGCTCCGTAGTAGTGCAGACAACCTACCTCTTCTTTCTTAAAGGGCAAGCCTATGAGATGCTGTTTATTTAAACATGAGCAGTTGCTCAAATAAGAGGTCAAAAATTAGTGCATACTTATCAAACAGCAAAGCTGTCGTGTGTTAATAAACTTGCTGCTGCTCTGTCATGCTGCACATGCTCTACTACCGGCCACGGTAGACCAGGCAGACGTGAGGTGCAGTCTTCCCTTGCTCGAGCAGGGACGCCTTCTCCTACTCTTCAGACCGGCGCCTGGCCTTCACGAACTAGCCAACATGTGGATTGTAAACTACACTAAATTAATTACCTTAGGAAGACATACATCTGCACATTAGGAAGATGTATTTAATATTTAAAATAGCTACACAACAAAGTAAAATCTGACATGACGCCACGTCGATTAAATAAATAGACGGCGTTAGGCGTCGGAAAAAATCACTACGCATTGTACGCTCACTGGCAGTAAATCTAACGGAATTCGTCAACAGTCAATAGGCAAACACTCTGATTTTGAGCCAGGTGTATCTTAAACTGAAAATGAGCTAGATTCATCAAACGATTTGCTTGCACCTTATCAGCTGCACCTTCATCAAACGATAGCTGCAACCGAGATGCCAACCGCCGCCGAAATCACGTCATTCAGCGAAAGTTGTTGAATTCAGCGCAGAAAAGCTGTTGGTAACGGAGCGCAGGAGAGTTGTTGAATTCAGCCAGGAGCTTGCGAAAATGGGACTAAAACAACCAGAATTGATTACAAACGACGATGAAGCCGTGATCGCCTATAAAGGTGTAATTAGAGCGCGGTTTGTAATTTATAATTAAAATTTAATTTTTTCGTCAATAGAGCTTTCTTTTTAATGCAACGACTGTTGTGTTTACGAAAAGTAACAAAAAAGGAATTTACTAGAAACCGGTGCACTTACGCTACACTAATATAATACAATATTCCGACCACACTATCACCTGCACTAGATTAGGAGAACTGCGTCCATAGTTCCCAGGCGCACATACGTGTTATCCGTAGAGAACATGCAATCTACGGATTCTGGAGACCGCAGCCCCTCGAGCCGACTCCTCTATCTTTCAGGAGGACGCACGACGTCAGAACTAGACACTTAGAAATATAGGTGGAGACTCAGGCGAGCCAGCCGGGTTCCTGTACCTGCTCCATTATCCCTGATGTGAGCGAGTGATTCAAGAAGAGAAAGGGATCACTGTCCTACTCGCTGACCCAACTTCTGACGGGCCACGGCACCTTCACAAAATACCTGCCTCGTGTCGGACGTGCTGCGTCGCCAGTATGCATTCTAAGCGACTCAGATGCGGAAAGCGGCGTCAAACGCACTTTCGAAATATGCACGGCGTTCGGGGCCGAGATGGCGCGGCTGTTAGACTGGGAACTCGCTCTAACATGTAAACAAATGACCCATGAAGTCTTGTACGGCACCCACAGCTGGAACGCCATGAAGGATTTTGCCGCGCAATCATGATTAACTGAAAAGGTTTGGTACAGACCGCGACGCACGCTCTACCCACGACACTTTAGGGGAGACGTAGAGGTTGAAGTATTATTAAAGAATGGTTTCAGCTTCTCGCTCCTTCCTGAGACCATTTAGCTGAGAGGTTTTTAGTGGATAGTATGCCAACTGCATCGGCATAGAGTCCCACACTACCCGCTTCGGGTGTGCGGCGTAAAAGCTTTTTTACCTCTCACCAAAACGTAGAATTTTTAGCATACAATAAAGCTTGCCCGCCAGATCTAGCGGTGCTTACGTACGTAGAAATGCACATAGCAAGTTGTCTTTCATAAGGTGTGCGGCGAACGTTAGTAGCTTTGGACACAACCCCGCGATTCTAATGAATGTGCGGTCCATTTGCGCAAAATCCTGTGACCAAACTAAACTACGCACTTTCGTAGACCACCTTCTATTGATTCGGAAAGCCCATCTGTGTTGAACGTCTGATTTTACGTTCTGAAGTGAGCGTTAAACTCTTCTAAAGCATGCTGGGGTATCAAACTACCTAACGGAATTGTGCCTTACTTCAAAGAAGCAGCGAACCTCCTTTATCGATATTTGCCCTGTTTTCCAAACAAAAAACACGGGAAGTATACATCGAGGTGTAAACTCAATCAACAGTATTCACTGAAACTGCTGCTGCCTGGAGCCTATAACGTTGGATAGTAAACCTAAAATATGCTGACTACTGAAAAGCTACAACGAGAAACGATCGAGATTATTATAAAGGAATTAGCTTTAACAATCATTCATTCAAACGTTGTTGACTCAGAAGATACACAAAAAAACTGTGTGGAGATTTTTGCGCGCTCTGTCTACGGTATCTGTGTCTTAGCAGCGAATGAGCAGTTACGATGGCAATATTCAGCCACCTTTGGCTACTCATATAGGAAAGGTGGATTATACGATCTGGCAGGTTTTCTGAATTTCCCGCGTCGTAAAGTCCCCCGTCTATTTAGTCATTGTCATCGTCGACTAGTTCTGTCAGCATAAACTAAACAATGTCCTACTCCGCTGCCCGGTATATATAACTCATATCTAAATATCGATATGTGTCACAAAAACCAATTTGAAAAAGCAAAAGATTAATAGGTGATCTCATTGTTTTTTTTTATTTCAGTAATTCATTTAATGTCTTCCGTTTGTCCAAGGAAAGATCTATTTAGAGACGCTAGTATATATTACGCAGATACAGCATTGTTACATATATGGTAGTTGGCAGCTGCACTTGTTGTTTGTTCCGATCATTGTGTGAGCCATTTGAGGTGACTTATTTTAATGCTTATGATGGATGAAGATGATGGAGAATGCTTACGGATAGAGGATGCCGACTCTGCTTTTGATGCTTCTACTGACTCGCTTCCTGCAGAGTACATAAAGGCTTTACTGCTGGCATGGCAAGTTCACTTCAGTGTCAGCAGACATTTTCATTCTTAGCAAGGCTTCAAAATCTAAGACAAAATGTCAACACGTTTTATCGGTGGCATGTAGCAGAGCAGTGCTCGGAAGTCAGCACACTACCGTAGTCTTCTTAAACAATCGTTCTACAAAGCCGTTTTAGGCATATGAGAGAGAATAGCTCTTAGCTGTAGACGTGTGTCGATTTGCCGTTCTGCTGAAACAGTATAACATTTTTTGAAAACTAGTTTAAAGCAACTAAAAGTCCTAGAGTCTCTTGCGAATATTTAATAATCATTGCAGTAGTAGGGCCCAAAACTGTATCCTAACATTATACTTATTGGCACATTAATTAGTTAAATAGGCCTATACATAATGTGTTTTGACCGGAGCGCGTCAAACATTCAGAAAACGTTTGACAGCAAACATATACATGGAACGTTCAAGCCGCAAGATTTATCAGCAAGTTATGGAAAGTATCATTCTTGGCTCTTTGGTGCCCTCTAGTTATTTTAGTTAGCTTGGTCATGCAGGCAGAGCAATCCCAAAAATCTGCCCCATTGGATATATCTCAAATATATGCCCCATTAGATTATAGGATCTGCCCCATTGGATAAAGCCGACCGGATGTTCCCGTCTAACGGTTGACTTCTTTTGTAGACTATGTACCTAAAATGTTTTTAAGACGTAAAAAGTTAAGAACATTTTAAGTTTATGAACTAACTACTTTTTATGGTATTAGTTTAGATCCTTTAGGACGTGTTCCACTGATCGAATACCACAACATATCAGATCTAAATGAATTCCTAAATTTAATGTTTTTTGAACTAAACTAGCGCGTTAAAATGTTGTTTCAATTATCTTAAAGTTTGTTTGTTGAATTGTTGCTTCTGATTTACAAAATGCTGCTCCTTCATGTAGCGTATGGTTTGAATTTGGGTGGGTTATGATAAAGTGATTCCTCGTCTCAGTGAGAATATTCTTTAAGATTCTGATATCCGCGACAGCTAATACGTGTGTATTCCAAGTAAAACATGCTGTAAAATATTGAGGTAGTTATAGTTTCGACTAAACGCTTGCAGCAGCTCAGGACAATTATTTAATTTGTTATTAACGTTGCGATGTGGCCATTTTCCGCATTTTACTATCAATGAGAACCCACCTACTATGCGGGTACAGTTCTGTCTGTAAATGACAACTAAATAGAATAGTGTATATGAATGCAATTATGAAAAAGACATACCTCTGCATATATGAGATGTCATTCAGTGAACATGAAGCGGGTTCTCTGTCGGCCGCGTTCAGCATGTTTGCCGATACATGTACCTGCTAGTAATAGGTTGCTATTGGCCAGCAATGAAAGCAATTAGATAAAAGAGAGTATATATATATATATATATATAAATATATATATATATACATATATGTATGTATATATATATATATATATATATATATATATTATATATATATATATATATATATATTTATTAATACACACAAATAGTTTTCTTCGAAGGGCGTTACACTAACAGGTGTTACCGACAGGATATCACTATTAGCTCGACTGCTACGAGAAGACAGACAGGCAAACAGACGAACTGACGATCGGAAGGCAGACCATTGTTGTTGTTGTTGCTGCTGCTGTCAAACGGTTCTGGTAGCAGCAACGGTGGAGCTGCGTATTGGTTTGGTGTGGCGGTTTTGTCGCCCCGTTGTTACGGTGCTGATAATGGACATGAACAGTCACGCGGTGATAATAGCGATGATGATGCCGCTGCTGCTTCTGCCGGCGACAAAGTCTATCATGCTGATTTTGTACTAGGACAGCGCTCATATCGCTACTGTGGTTGTTGCTGTTACTGATTCTCTGCTGGTGGTAACGTTCGGCGCCTATCTCTGTCGCTGCCCTCTTTATATATATATATATATATATAATATATATATATATATTATTTTTTTAATGTATGTATAGAGATTATATATATATATATATATATATATATATATATATAAATATATATTATTTTAATGTATGTATAGAGATCTCTTGTCTCTTTTCCCTCCTACTTTATCTCTCTGCTTCTCTCGTTTTGCTCGCGTTTTCATTTCTAGGCTGCTGTCGTTGGGTGAGGCGGCATCGCTCTTGTTGTTGTTGTTGTGTTGTGTTGTGTTGTTGTGTTGTTGTTGTTGTTGTTGTGTGTTGTTGTTGTTGTGTTGTTGTTGTTGTGTTGCTGTGTGTTGTTGTTGTGTTGTTGTTGTTGTTGTTGTTTGTTGTTGCTGCTGCTCCTGCCGCCGCCGCCATGGTGGTCTTCGTCGGCGCCTGTAGTGGTGGTGTTGTCGGGTCAGGCCGGCGTCACCCCGGCGTGTTACGTGTTGCCACGAACAATTCCCACTCTGTGCACTCACACACAGAGACGTCTACCGTGACCGGATGTCGCCAGTTTGTTAAACCGTTCTCGCGTCCGCTCGCCCTAATTGTCGCCGCCGGCCGTCATCATCATCATTATCAGCAGCATCATTATTATTACAATCAACGTGAGCATCATCAGCATCATCACGAGCAACATCATCTGAGCGAGAACCGCCAGTCTTCTCGCACTCAACAAGCATCACCCAACAGGCCAATAATAATACCAAATAATAATAATAATACTAACAAAGGCAACAACGGCGAGCAGGGCGAAGAATCCGACCAGAACGGGCAAACCGACCAACCGAATCGTTGGCGGAATTTGCATAGTTGTCACAGATGGGCTTCGTCAACTTCGACTGACGAAAAAGCAACACCTACGAACCATCAAAACCACTGCACAGTGCGTACTCATTGTTGTTGTGTTGTTGTTGTTGTTGTTGTTGTTGTTGTTGTTGTTGTTGTTGTCGCTGTTGTCGCTGTTGTTGTTGTTGTTGTCGCTGTTGTTGTTGTCGCTGTTGTTGTTGTTGCTCTTATTGCTGCTCTGCTAACATCACTGTTGTTGCTCTTATTGCTGCTTTTCTGCTATTTCTGTTAATATTTTTGTTATCGCTATTGTTTTTGATGTCGCTGTTCTCTTAACGCTGTTGCAGTGTCTGTCACTGCGCCTGCAGAATTTCTGGCTGTTCGTATTGCGCTAATTTCAGCACGGCAAAAGTTAGTTATAGTCATAGTAATGATTAACTGAGTTTTGCGATTTTTAAAGTTAAGTGCACAGTTTGTTCTGGAGTGCACACTTTCTAAGGTATACATTAATGAAGGTTTTTTCGCGCGGCGCCTGAGGCTTCTTCCTGGCATCAGTCCATGTGCGACTCTTCTCTTTCGAGGGCGGCAAAGTATTGGCGGTTATTAGCACAATGTTCTTTGGAAAGAGATTCAGGCATACTCGTCCCTACTGTTTACTACCTGTCACTTCCTTCGGTTCTACCATTAACCAGGCTATGAAATTCTCATACTGAGCCACCCATTTGGGCTTTTCTTAGCTTAGGATTATCCAACCAGATCTGTAGATCAAAGAAGAAGAAGAACAAATTCAAGCACGGCCAAACTTCCAGTTTATGTCAGAATAGCGGCTGCCATTTTAAGGGCCCGCTTCTTAGAACGATTTGTAAGCCGACCGGGCCTCCACTGCCACCCTGCTCTAGGTTATAAGGCCACTAATTAACTCATATTGTAGAATCCTATATTTACAATTGAATCAACCGCTGCAAATGAACGTACTGCCTATTACATATCCTCTAGCGTTATTTGTTTTTCCGTACTACTGCGCCAAGCCCCGACAAAGCGTCTTCGCCGATATATGCATATGTATTTAAAACATGTTATATATTTGACCAAACAACGAACACATAAGTTTGTCTTTTTAAAATATAATGCGTTCTAATAGTTATACATTTTTATATTTATATACATTAGTTAATTATGGTACACCGAATCTTCTAAACCATATGGATATATATATATATATATATAGTTATATAAAATTTATTACATGTCAAACAATGTTACAGTTGTGAGGTCTGAACGTATTATTGTAAATTCTTTAAATATATTTATTTTTCACATTTTGATAATAATTGCATAAAATCAATATGACGTTTTTATCACCTTTGTTAGGTACATTGTAAAAGTTGTGTTAGTATACACATACCAGTCTCGTATTCAAATATATACATCCACATATTTCCAATCTAAGGCTAATCTCCTTTCCGATGTCCTCATGATACCATAAAACGCTAATACGCTATTGGGACTCCTCTATTAGAGCGAGACTTCCTAACGAAGTCATTTCTAGGCATGACGCTGCGTAGTATCTGGTGCAAAAGTTCCCACATCTACTGCAAATACAGGTATCACGACATGAATTTAGGATTGAGCCATGAACCGCAAAACGTGTTACTATATGTCTATTGGTCCTGTTAAGTCCCTTCCATGCGTCGTTGGTCATTGCACCCGTATCATGAAATTCAGGGTCGATTTCTGCCATCTTCCGCTCCCCTAAGCTAATAAACTCTAAGGAAGCTGGAGTAGTCGGAAGGTCGAAACATCGTTTAAGATCTTCGATAAATAGCCGTGAATAATACTGCAAATTGGGAATGCAGGGTGATCGCAACATTGGCAGATCGCAGGAAGCCAGATGTATTGAACCATATAGGCATACCTCGTGGCTTAGTTCCAACGCATCTTAGAAAAGCTAGGACATACGTGTCCTACAAAGGTATTGCGCTAGGCCTGGTATATCTACAGATTGCTATTCTTTATTCTCTTGCTAATGACAAGGTATATATATATATATATATATATAAGTGCGGTAGCTTTTGCACTAGATACCACGCAGCGTCATGCCTATACATGATGCTTAAACTAACGCGTATAACTGGTGTAGATTTACAGGTACCTCTTTAGTATGTCCCTCGTGATACGCAATCATTGATGGAAATAATCGCAAAGCGACATCGGCTTCAACCAGTTTGATAAATTTGGATAAATCATTTATCTAGGACTGCATTTGGGTTGCGTTTGCGCTACGGCACTGAATGCACTTTGTAATCGCCTGCACATTGTATGCTTAGTTAATCTATGTTTAAAACACTTCGCAAATAATGTGAATTACTGCTTTATTGCAGGGCTTTTTCTATTGCTATTACATAACGATTGTTCTCTAAATGTGTAGACCAACTAGATATAAGTTCATTCACGCGACAGAGCATCATATCCATACATACAAGTGTATGCAAACGTAATGGTACATGTGTAACATTTCGCTTTATCGAACAGTCAATAAGAACAGATTGACTCACTGTTATTTACTGTGTATCAACCTTATGGGTTGTGCCCTAGGGATTGTTTGTGTGTGTGTCATGAATTCTGTAATGTTTTGCAAGTACCGCAGTCCAGTGTAAGGCTGGGTCGGTTTCGGTGAAAGCTTGCGCCTTCCACACAAAACCGCGGCGAAAACACCGCCACGGCTGGGGTTCGTGCTAGCACTGAGTCTCATGCACCGACCGCAACATCGTGAATTTCGGCTCACAGCAGCGAGATTCGCGTGGCATTCACTCGTACCGTGGGCAGGGTCTTGTAGGTGGGGTATTTGCCTGCGAGTAGGTTCGATCCGCAGATGATTCCAACCGAGAAGCCGTCGTAGGCGCCCTTTTTGACCGACTCCTCGACAACGGCCGTGTCCGAGGTCCTTGGCGACGCAGTCGCCCACCGACAGGTACAGGCCGCTGTCCTGAACAGGCTCGTGGCTGTAGATCGCCTGCCGTGGTGGGGCGGCTACGTACGCGTAGAAGTACGACACGTCGAGCGATACCAGCTGGTCGCTCGCGTCGGTGCGACGGGCCTGCATCAGTTCGTAGGCGATCCGGCAGACGCCGCTCGACAACGTACACACGAGCTTATCCGTCTGCGCCAGCAGGAACAGGTCAATTATGAGGCCCTGCAGTGAGGCGGGAAGATCGCGCATGTCGAGATCGTTGGCCAACTCGGCCGACCTCGCATTCGAGATGAACACAAAGTCGGGGAAGCTCTCGCGGAGGTCGTCGAGAACTCGGGGCTCATCGGTGGCGACGAACACCCGCTTCGGCACTTGGGCGCCGAGGTTTCGATAGTACTCCTCGGCGTGCTCCATGTACTCCTCGACGTCGTGGTACGCCGCCTCCGAGAACTTGTCGGTGCGGCGTATGTGCAGGCCCACGATCGGCGACTTGAAGCCAAGCAGTTGTTTGGCCTGCTGAACGAGCTCCTCGGTAATGCTCGACGGCCGTAGGATATAGCCGACAAACTGGCCGAACCACCACGCGTACGGATCTTGATGATGGCGCACGAGCGTCTCGGCCACATCGACCGGTATGCTGTGAAGGGACGCGCGGGCCTGACCGTTGGGCCCGGGCAGGTTGGGGTCGTCCGGCAGCGACGAACAGTTCTGCTCGTTGTCGCCGGGTGTATCCAGGCTTCGGAAGCTCTCCGTCCACGTGAAGTTGTCACTAACGTAGTGCCACTGAGTTGTGTCAATAACGACGCGACGGTTGTCCTGAAAGCCTCTGATGAGACACCACAGAACATCATGAATTCCCGACGCAAAGCCGTACGGGTTAGTAAGCTTACACTTCACCGCTCTGCTGCACGGATAGGCCTGCCGCTGCTCAATAGCTGCCTGCACCTTCAGCTTGAGCTTGTAGAGCGCCTCGCGCGATTTCCGAGCGAGGCCCGTTCGCACCATGAAGTCCTTCATCTCCTTGCGCAGTATGCGGTTATACTCCCTCGAATGGCTGGCCATTCGCATCATTCGGTTCTCCAGCAGCCGCCTCTCCCGTACGTCGGGAAAGCGCCGCACAAAAGCTGCAGCTGAATAAAGTCGTTCATAAGAAACCGCTGGTACTCCTTTAGCGTTTGATCGATATGTCCCGCAAGCGGTTCGAGGTAGGAGAACTGAAAACGTCCGTTTTCCTCGAAGAGGGCTGCCGAAAGTAGCGTATCGTCGAACGCCACTTGTCCCGCTTTGGCCATTTTCTCCATGGTGCTCCAGGCCTCCGGCTTCACGCGGTGGCTCTGCAGTCCGTATACGTCCAGTAGACCTCGGGGGAGTTCCTCAACGGTATCGCGCTTACGATGGGCGAGGTACTTGTCAAAATCGTCGTTAAGTTGTGCATCGCCTGTTCTCTGATCCTCCCCCCGCTGTGTTTGAGCACCCCTTGAATAAAGCCAAATAGACGTGGTCACAGCGGCCACTACGGAGACGGCGACGAATCGCTGGGTATGCAGTTTACGACGACAAAATTTCTTGCTTGTATTCATTATTGCCTTCCTACGGCCCAAACGAGATCGCGCTAAAAACTGCGGAGTTATTACACTCATCGAACCGTCAGAGCTCGCTCTGTACTTGAATTCACACGTTCATCTGCTCCTTGGGGTCATCCCGACTTCTTTTTCGCATCTCACCTAGGCGGGCCCTTTCTACCAGTACATAAGTGTACCGCTTCTGGTCGACATTGACTACAAATATGTTATATTGCTTTTGTCTAGTTTTACTTCTTACAGTTTTTTACTTCTAATATCTGCTGTAAGTACGATACATGAACTGCGTTTACATGGTACTACAACGCGCCGGGGACACATGTATTGTTTTTGGGGACAATGCGTCACATCCGGACAACTACATAATCTGTTTTGACACGTGGTTGATGGTTACATTACAATAGCCATTATAATCGGCGTCTCTATTAATTTCATCCCTGCATGTGCACGCAGAATGAATTGTTGAAGCTCTTTCCACCACTGTAGTGATCTTACTAGGATAATTTACACGTTTTTGTGGAGATATCTATAGTAGTAACCAAAAAAACATTCCAAGCCCTACACAAACCATCTAAATCTGAATCAGTTTCTTTCTACAGTCGTTATTAACGCGACAGCTTCTAGCAGCGCGTAATGTTCAGGCCCAACTTTGATCCTCGTCCAGCAATGAAGTGCAGTCGACAAACGCCAGTACGTAGCACCACTTCGACAGCGGACTGCCATCAATTAACGAAATAAATCAATCACGAAAAGCATTCACAGCAATGTCGATTACGTCTGGGGCAAACAAGCTTGAGTTGAGTTCAAGCACGGTACGTGCAACGCCAATACCAATCAACATCCGCTTCACCTAGCGGGACACACATCTGGGCACGCACAACGGAAGCAATTTCACTTTCTGTAAACGCTCCGACGCTTCACATCTTCCAGGTACCGACACGTCAAAGGCAGCACACTACAATTATAAAGCAAGCAATCCCACAAGAGCGAGAGAGACGCAGTGGGACAGGTGAAGCCGTTCGGTGGTGAAGCATGCGTTTTTCTCGTTCTCCTGCATACATCTCCTAATGCAGGCGGCACACATTAGGCCGTTTCACAAACCGTCTCTACCGTCACTGTCGAGTATACGATTGACTGCTGGCCTAGGCTGGTATGGTCATACAAATGTGACAAACCATACGATATACATATACATTCACGAGAAGGGGGCGAGATGAACAACGGCGTCTTCTTTGCCGCGCTGCTGCGGATAGTGATGACCAGCGCGCACCGATTGTTTAAATCGCGCAAGTCGCGTCTGACATTTATTAGCGCGAATAGTGTGTCGCCGCTCGAGCGGTCAGGTGGGTGGGCCAAGCATGACAATGGCGATGTTGGTTGTTGTGGCGACCATGTCGTTGCTCTTACCTGCCAGCCGGCAGCTGCAGCTAACGCTCCACTCCGGCGTCCAGCATTGGCTGGACCGTTTGACACCGACAATGACCACCACCGCCACTGACTGACCGCATGCACAGTGGCATCACATTTGGCACTACTATAAGCACGCCTGACCTCCATCAACGACGACCATGATCGACGAACGACCGCTGAGCATCAGATGCCATCATTAGCATCAACAACATGTGCACCAGCAACATGTGCAGCAACAGTAGCAACAACAGTATCGGGGGCGACACTAGTTAACACGCCGTTTGACACGCCAAGCCAGGCCCAAACTGCTGTGTGGCGAGCGAGTCGTGACAGCACCCGCTGTAGCGAGCGGTCACGGCACAAACGAATGACGGATTGTTCTGCCCGCATTACTCATTGCACCACCACCCCCCAGTATGTGACGCTAGACGAAGCACTGGCTTCTGGACAAAGAGGCTTGAAACTGGTTTGCCGTGCGCAGACTAGTCAGAGGATGCCGCCGCCTACCACGCTGACGCTACGGCTAACGAACCGTACCAATCGAGACCGTAGAAAGATTAAACTAGACTTTTCGGGCTGACCCTCAGCCAAGATTTAACGTCGACGGGACTGCGTTTTGCATTGCTTCATAGACGGACCCCCATAAACACAGATGTGCAACGGTGGGGCTCAAACCCGCGCACCTATTGTGTCTCCTCTAGTCGCGAGGCGCCACGCCACCGGGCTCGACACAGTAGAAGGTCTACTGTCACAGTTGTACTGGTTGTACGTAGTAGTAGTAGTAGTAGTAGTGATAGTTGCAATGCCACGCAGTAGAGGAAAAGCGACCGTTGTGGCAGTAAAATAATAAAAGGTAAAACACGTAGTGATCGTAAAGCGACGCATCCGCCAGTATAGTATGCCCGCATGCCTACTACCGCATGTAGTTGTTGTTCGTCGCATTTTGCTCCGAGGTGCAATTCGTCCTCACTCAGCACTATGTTAATATTCACTGCTTTTGTTTTTTCTATTGCATACTTGGCGTCAATTATAAAGGCTCTAACCCTACCCACTTAAGTAGATATATATATATATATATATATATATACTAACAAGTCCTGTTTGAACACTATAACATTTAGATACGTACATTTGGGCATATAGGGCATATGTTTCCAATGCCACCTCACACATACACGCAGAACCGATCCTGGCGTGCATGCCAGCTGGTCATATGCGGGTTCTTGTGTGCCAACAATTTAGAATTGTGTGCACTAAATATGCTTTCGTATGTTAACAAATGCTTTCTTCGTGAAAAGCACAAGTGTAGGAAACTTAGCCTGGGTTTATTTATTTTGCAAAAACTATTGACAATAGTCAACAGGTAGCCAGTAGGCCGGAGATCTTGAACTCTTTGAAACCGGAGCGGATGTAGTTCTTCGTTGTTTTGTACTCTATGCACAATTCGGCCCGCACCAGCACCAGCGGCCACTGCCCCAATGCATACAGAAAGGCGCTTGGTTGTCTCCTGAATCATAAGCTCTTCTATATTTGTTGTTCTCGTCGTCTGCCATCATCCGGCGTCGTATCGAGTCCGCGGAACGATCCACTTAACATAGTTACGCCCGAACATACATCTATCCGCAAAACAATCCGCGCACTCTCTGTGTGTTACCGTGCGCTCAATCTTAGAAGCTAAGTATATCAACTTTCTCGACATTTGTGAACTATCCATCATAAGATGCCTCAAAACGAACATTTCAAGGAAGAGTCCCCTCCTGCATGCGTTGCACGAAGTCGCAAGGCCTAGTCTATTTCTGTCACCCAACAAAAGAGCAGGACAGATATATGTATAACTCAAAAGACGAAAAGAGTCCGCAAGCACTTTTACTCGTCCTCAAAAGGAGAAGCGTGTCTCGTACGCCGGCCCGTTTTAGCGGCTGGAAACATGGTCGACCCAATATAATACAGTATGAGAGTTAACGGGGTTCAACGCTTCGTTAGCGGCCATATTTAAATGGGAGTTGCAGAAACCGGAAGTTACCTCCATTTCTTTTCTAGAGCCCTAAGTGGGGTGCCTTGCCTAAGACCAAGAGGAGCACAGAGGCCTCCCGGAAGGTGTCAACACTCGGCAGGTTTACAGTAAAGGGCTTGTTTGGAGGAACGACGCAAGAAGGAGCTAGCACCAAGACAGATCATGGGCATTGCTGCCCCCTTGTGGTTGATAAGTCTTAAAAGAGGCTCGGTTTAACGACAGTAACGCTGACCGTGATAGAAAAATCTAGACTGGCTGGGCCTACTATTAATCCTGTGTCGTCCGGTTTCAGAATGGACTAATGTGACATGCCGCATGCATAACGGTGTCAATAACTTGGGCATTTAGTCATGGATCTGCAGATTTGGTGACAGCTTCAAAGGTTCTGGTCAGATTTAGTGACAGCTTGAAAGGCCAGATGAGTGCATCTTTGAAAAAATCCCGAAGGCTTTTTTGTATTTTATTGTCGATGTTGCCGCATACGCGGCTAACTCCTCCGCCTGCCCAAACTACCGATCTAGAATAACAGAGGCCAGTCACCAAATAAGCATCCGCCTAGGCACTCACATTACCCTTTTAACCTTTCCAGACCAGACACCTTATCCGAATATTGCCCTATACGGGGCAATCTATATGGTTAGGTCCCAAACTCCACTGACGCGACTCAAAGGCATTTAAGTGAACTGTAGCAGATGTCACGCGTATTGTATGAGGGCCAGGGATTCTGGTCGGCAGGGCCCGATTGTAGGACCATACCGCCCGCTATTGGGGACTGCACCTGGGCAGGAGACTCTACATACGTTGACAGCAGAGAAGACCACTATTGTATGGCAAAAGATAGTCCGGTTAATACAAAATCACTGCGGCCTATTGGAGTCAAGACGGCCCCTTATAATGTCAATGACCGAGTCTATAGTTTTATTCGCAGCGACCGTATGGCCGTTAACCGCATTCTACACAGCCAGCAATAGGGCGACGCTGCGCATATAGAACAGTCAACACGCGGCTGCCCTCGTTCTGGCTAGTATAGTCCCGTGGGACTTAAAAGCCGATGAGCCGCTTGTGATATGACCCGGCATGGGAGAAAGTAGAGAAAAGGAATAGAACTTTCGACATTTTGCTGGCCAAATAGAACCCAATTTCGGACGAAGTGCCCGGGCAGCGGGTAACCTTAGTCCAGGGTGTCAGGCCCTGGGTAGGCCGGCTGGGCAGTAAGCTGACGTTCCACGTGAGTCAGGTCCTTACCGGACACAAATCGTTTTGATCTGACCTATTCAGAATGGGAAAAGCTACGTCCCCCTTCTACATGCAGAATGCAAAGCCGAGACCACGCCTGAACATGCAGAACTGTGGTGCCCGGCAAAGGCCTTAAAGCCTACGCGGCAGCTAGGGTCTTAAACTAGTATCCCCCTCCGATCGCTCTAAGCTTTGCCTATGCAGTTTCCGATCGAATGCAAAGATAGGGACGTGACTGGTTTTTAGTGAAGTGAAGTCGCACAAAGCCGACCCACAATTGCAGACGAATATTCTGCAGTGGTGTCCGTGTGTGCATACCGCATCTTCCAGTTTGTCCTCTCTAAAAATATCTTTATCTCTAAAAATAACTTTAGAGTTCTCGTTTTATAAACGAGAACTCTAAAGTACTCTAAGTATGTCGATCAGTTAGTTGTTTACGACTCAGCTTTATTTCCTGTCGCTTCGTACTAGAAATTGTGGAAGAGAATGTATTTAGAGAGGAAATGTGGCAAGCAATAAATGACCAATATATATATATATATATATATATATATATATATATATATATATATATACAGAAAAATAGAAAAAAGAAACATTACTGCAAATGTAAATTTATTGCACGCACAAAAAAATGTAGTTGATATTCTACATTCAGATGAGTTGAGGTATCTAGCGTAAATATGAAATCGATTCGCAACAATCGGAAACCAAGTGGCAATTGCGTGTTGAAACTAGTTTTATTAGCCACGTATTCTAATAAACATTGATAAGCATAGCTAAAAGGACCGAAATATGACAGATGAAGTATCGGCACACGCCTGCGCTTTTAACGGGAGCTTGGCCAGCAGGTGAACTGCGTACCTTCAACAAGAGCAACAACCAAACAATAAGAGAACTAATGATGGCTGAGCCCCGCACACAATTCGACTAATTATGGCTTGTTGTGTCGGCTGCTGGCCGCCGTTGAGTCGGTGAAGGTCGACGCCGGGGGGGGGGGGGGGCGAAGCCCGTCGGTAAAGGCTTTCAGTCTTCCATAGATAGGACAAGAGCAAACGGAATCGCCAGCAGGAGCAGCAGAAACAGAGAGTCAAATGCGGCAGAAAGAAAACAGCGAGAGATAAAAGAGACTGAAAAAGCGAGAGGGAAACAGCTGTCAGGCCTCACAAAGTGCAACAAAGTTTGCAGCGTTGGCAGCTCTTCGCTATGCTTAGGTTTTCATACGCAAACGTTTTCAGCGACGACCTTCACACAGAACATTAGCCGGACCTCATCGCCGGATATCATTTGCTATGGTAGAGAGAGCTTGGCGTTCAAAGACTTTTGCCGTACACTGCATGAAATCGCCTTGAGCACTTTATTGTTCTAAAAGAGAGTTACAGTTCGGGAAATGTGGCATTGTTGTTATTTTGGATACATCTTCTGCATCATGTACATACACTCGATAACATACCATGGCTGCCACAACGCGGTGGCTGCCACACTATGGTTCCACCAGTTTTATTCTTAGTATATATATATATATATATATATACGTGCGTCATTCATTAAGTGAGATAAAAACAATACAAATAGTTTCCAAACGATCAGCTTTGGACATCATCTTCTTCGAGCTCTACGCACTTAGTCTAGCAGTGTTTCAATTTTCGTATGCCTTCGGAAACTATAACGTCTTTAGATCTTCAAAATACGCACTCGCAGCGACCACGACATATTGAATGAACAACAGATCATTCCCCCGAGCTAGGCCTTAGAAATAAAAGGAAGTCACAAGGGCCCACATCAGGCGAGTACAGTGGCGATGGGTGGAACCGCGCAATGCGTAGAGTGTTGACTTTCGTCTTCGCTAGGAGTACCGCCTTGGGGGCCTGTCGCACCTCTCTCCATTGAGAAAGGACGACAGTTTTCATGCTGCTAACGTCATATAATTTGTTGCTAGAATCTGGTGCCGTTGTTCTCACTTAGAGCACAAACAGTTTGCGTCTCGGCTGAACAGTCCAGTATTGTGTATCCTGTCGTCAGTCGTACTGCGGACGCGTTTGAGGCTCAAGTCTCACCGAGCTTGCATAGGCACGTCTGGAGATCTCCGTGGCCCGTTAGTACCTGAGTAGTACGGAAAGTAAGTTCTCCTGCCGACCGGTATAGCCAGACTCTTATGTTTGGAATGAGTGCGCAAAGTCTAGCTTGTGCAACCTTCTTTTGCTGACAATTAATTATACGATTTGCGTCTTGCTTGCGTATGTTGGGTCTTTATACAGGCGGCGGTGGCGCTTGTCAGACTTTAAATCCCAAGGAACCCTTGTGGTCAGCAGTTCTGTCACCGCGCAGATCTCCCAGTATGCCATAATCGCCGTTGATTTTGTGGTACATCCAGCTCCTTTAGCTTCTTCACATGTAGACATTCTACTTGGGGCGTCACTATGTATTCCCGTATTGGCCTCGCTACGCATTGATGTGCTGCAGCAAGTAGTGTATATTATCTTCAATTTGAGTGAAATAAACACACTTGGATTGAATTAATGTGCTGCAAGCGTGATTGTTGTCCTGATCAAATGAGCACATTTTCTCGCAACACGTGTGCAACAGAGAGTAAAAGGACTCAAACGATTCTATTGGTACGGTGTTTTAATAAATGAGAATGGAAAGTAACAATTACTATGCATTCCACCCCCCGTCCTACGAAAACTACCGCAAGCAACGCAATGAACAGGCAACAGTGGAAGCATTCGCAGTGCGCGAAGGTGGCTTAACCAGTAAGTAACTCGGCAAATAATGAGCACGTCACGAGCCACACACCACAGGAGGGCACCTACGAGCGCTCGAATGCATTGCTAAGTGCATTGAACACGGGAGTGAACTGGATTTGTTATTTTACAATTTGCCCTGATTTCTACCCTAAAACAGATGAGACTCATACTTCAAGCACGGCTGCCATCACATCAATTATTGTTATTATTATTAGTTTTTATATAGTCCAGTTACGCATATAAACGGCTAATTCAAAGGCAGTGTTTTGGCTAATTGCAGCAATTTCTTCACCTGCTGCTCTCTCGTTTGCCACTACTGCAACAATCGGACGATAGTTTGTTCTGAGGTAAGCACTCATTACTTTTAATATTAAACCGCGTAAATATTAGCAAAGTTATAATCAATGATATATATTTCACTTAACTAGGGTATTTAAAAAAACGTATTCATGTTATTATTAAACATCATTATTCGTTGTTCTGCCGTTCTACCGAAGAGAGCAAGTGCAGAGGTCTTCGTTGCAGTGTCGGACAACCAACCGAGTAGTAAGTACTTAGCGCATTGCTGCGAACTGAACTGGCAAATACAATGAGAACTGTAGTATTCATGAAACTCCTTACCGGAGCATACGAAGCCCCCGGTATTCACCGGCCTACAACCAAGGAGACCTAAGGACATCGAGCAGCCCCTACCTCCATCGCTGCCTCGCCAATCCCTCAAAAAACTGGTTGAGTCGCTCCGTCACAGGCATACGCAGCCTAAGCCAAAGTATCTCCACTAGTGGCACTCAGTCGAACAATACATACACGAAGCGGCTTTCTGAGGTAAGTGACGATTGACGTGCTTGTTTCATAGTACGCGCTGGCGTTATTTTACAGTCACCTCTCTTTTGCGGATTTTCGCTGCTGGCTCCGTAGGCAGACCGATGCAGCACGTTATCACAACCGCGCGACACTCGAGTAGCGCCGGGTGTTCGACGAAGTATATAGTGACCCTAGGCGGGACTTAAATAACCTCTCCCCCGGGCAAAAGTCCCTAGATCGCCTGGCGGAGATTTAGTATTATTGTTCGGTCGTTTGATTCTTCTGCGGCAGTGCGTAGTTGTGCTTTATTGGCTTCTATTAATCTGAGTACTTTAGAAAGTTCTGCTTCGATTTTCATAGCGTTGCTTGTATCAGTGAGTGTGCGCGTAGTGAGCGTTCGATTGGCGGACAGTGTTTGCTAGGCGATCCCGTGATTGTGACTCTGACGAATCGGATCCCCTCGAGGTTTCCAGCTGACTGTGCTCGAATTGCAAGCATCATCGCCGATAGTAGGCTTAGCTACAAACCTAGTTATAGCTTCCAACTTAAAACGAGCCACCAAATTGTCGTAGCCTAGTGGCTGACGACCAAGGAAACCAATACAACCCCAAATTATGTTTTCTTTATATTTTTATTTAACGTATCTAGTTGCTTGCTAGCAGTTGTAATGCTTGGGCATTCGACATGTTCATTCCTGCTATACGCGGGTGAAAACGTGTGGTGTGCATTGCAAGGCTACTCAAAGGTATTCGACGAGAGTTGTTTAGGCCCCGCTCCCCCGGAAGCGAAACTGCAGGAACGTGTTGCCAAAATCGAGGCAATCCCGCAGGAAATTTGCCGCACTCCGTACAATTACAGGGGGTTCTAACTCTACCCAAAGTGACACATTTAACGTGAAGAAAAGCGGGCGAGAGAGCCTGCTGAAGAGACCAACAAAAACAACTGTCCAGGCGCCACGATAAGCTTCTCTCGGCTTTTGCAGAATTGAGTAATGACAGTGACAATCTAAACGGAGCTGTTGTTGAAATGGGACCACCATGGAGTGGTGGTTCTACATCGGGGTCGCCAGCTACGGTAACTACAACACCGATACCAATCACAGCTAAACCATAACCTAAGGAGAGGGCAATTGACTTTGCTGTGCTTCGAAAACAACAAAACTACAAATCTAAATATCGAATGCATAGGGGCGGTGCAGCTGATGGCATAAGCAAGTTAGAAGTTTATGCCAGACCTGAAAAGATCTGCGTCTTGAAAGTGGCACAGAAGACGTCGACGGTCAGGCTGCAAGCATACCTAACTGGCAAGGGCATAACTATGAAAGCTACTTGGAAGTTACTGGAAGCGCACATGGTGGTGATGCACTGTTCTGTGTAGTGCTGCGGGACGAAGGTTAGGCGGCAAACTGTTGCAAAAATGAATTTGGGCCGAATGGAAGCCTGTTTCTTTGCTGGGTCGTGGTTTGAATACGAAGTGACCGATCAGTTTTAGAACTGAAAGCGTTTCGACAGAAGTAATTCTAGTGCTTCTCCATAATTGAAAGGCAATTAAGTAGATAATGGATCTTGCACGCCATGACGTGTTTAAGTAGGTCGATATTGCACTCCTCACGGAGACATTTCGGCGAGACGAGCTACATATCAATGATATGCGAGGGTTTCATCATCTGGCTGGCCATTGGCCTATCTCAACGCACCACCGATGCAATGCGTCAAGAAAGGTGAACACTGCTTGGTGCTCTCCGCCGGGAAAATAAACTTCGCTGTATTATATTTCCCACCCACATTTGATTTTACGGAGGTTGCTGAGACGGCGAGCTTTGGACTTTCGGAATTACACCTGACCATGCCAATTATTGCGACGGTAAATTGACATATACATACATCATACAAGAATCGATTATGGGGCCAACGATGGGAAAGACGATGTGCTGCTTCAAGTGACGGAAAATATTGCTCTGTTGTTTCTATTGTTGTTTCACAACCTTGTCAACCGTGAAGTCAAAAGCTTTGATGTTTTCGATGAAGCGGCTCGAAAGCACCAACTATTGTTGACCGTTGTCGGTGTTCCAGGGTATTTGACGGAGCCAATACAACCCGCAGCGGTGGTCTGCCATGATGAACGGATAAATCTATTTATTTTGAACAGAGCGATAGGCGGTCTGGAGAAAAGCGTTGACATCGATACCGCCTGTAACCTGCTGATACCGGATGACAGAAAGTGTAGGGAAGTGGAAACCGTTATTGCATAAGAGATCGCGTTCGTAATCTTCACGAGTCTTCTCCTCACAATGATTGCATTGGATCCTCCTTCTATGTACAGCAACTCTTTGTGATTCCTTTAATGTAAGTATAATAAAAGAAGCGGATGCATATTGCCACTAGGCGTTTTCTTCTGTTCAAGGGTAGGTTTTCAATTGTTTTCCTACAAAAGACACCATCTATATATGACGTTGTATGGAGCAACAGCAATGAGCCAGGCTTCAATTATCGAGGCATTGGACTTCGTTCGGGGCATGCCGTGTTGGCACAGGCCGGACTAAGTCGTTGACCAAGTGATGCATTTCCGTTACCGTGCCCAGAGGCCAAAAGCGATTGGTCTGTTTTGGTTCTCTCTATTGCTATCGAACTGTCCGCCTTAGTGTCGACTAGTTCTCACAGCAACAACGGTAGTGAACCTGTATCGATTGAGCATGTTTCATCAGCGCCCCCATTTGGGCCGCAGCAGCAAAAGCTAAACGAAACAGGAGAAAGCGTAACACCTAAATACCGTCGAACTAAAAAAGCTGGCTGTGCACATATATACGCACGTAACCGTAGCGTTGTATGGTGTCACTTATTACCAAGGAGTATGTCACAGATAGATACTCAAGTCGCTTTTTCTCTAGTTATAAGGTGTGCGCAATGATATCGTCGACCTTACGCGGTGATAAACATCAAATATATGAATCACCGATAATTGCCGGCGCATGAGCAGAAAAGTCTGCACTTTCGCGACACTGTTCCCTTCCTCTAGTCTTCTGCCGTTCTAGCTTATGATAGTAAATCTAGACTGCGCCGCGTCATTTTTGGCGTTTATACGTTTAATGCATTTTTAATAGGTTATGAACTGCTATCAGGCAGATGTTTCCTTCAAAAACGCGCTTAATAACACCACGCTATCACAAGCTATCACACGCAGTGTTGTTGAAAAAGCCCAAATAAATATGCGACAATGATTTCGAACAAAACTGGGCAAGTTGTACAAAAGAGCCAAACAGAGGGTAAGACTAATTCGACCCTAGAACAAATAGCATGAAAGACCAGAGAAAATATATGATTCTATCTATAGAAGTGTGCCTGACTAATTTGGTCAAGGCATTACCGCGCAAATGCACGACCGAGACCAAATGACATATGTCAAGAGGCATCGCTACGTGTTTAGTTGGCTACGGTTTGTTAGAACAAATCGTATTTTGCGTAGGCTATGTGTGGTGATCGTTTATGCCCGGTTCAATTGCATCTGTATTCACAATTTTTATACGTAAACACGCGCGTTGCTGTGAAGGATGTTGCATCCTGCACTATATGCAGCATTCGTACGTATGAAAGTACGATAGTGTTATCTAGTATTAAAGCTATACCGAAAGAAGGATTGGAAAGGAATGTAACTACTTAGTAGAAATATCGCCATTATTTTTATGGCAATGTGCAAAAGTATGTCTGGCAAAACTAGTCTCAAATTGTCTAAACATTTTACGAATGAGTCTTTTGTTTGATAGGAAGTTAGTGGCGCAGTGATCCGACTTGAATGTTGAATCTCGTGCTCGATCGGATCGTTCGGCCACTTCTCTTGATTGCCGTGTTTTCTCTTTGTTTTGTTGAGATTTAATGCAGAAATGTTGACGTTTCACTGTGGTTAAACAAGTTGAAGACAAGGTGCATTTCAGGAACTTCCGAAAACGTTATGACGCGCCTCGACATAAATCAGTCATCGACACGAACTCCATTGAACTCGCCCGTCACGGCGGCGGCAAAAAAAAACACAAGGCAGGTTTCCTAATCGCATCGACTGATATGACGGGCTCAACGGCCACCGTTACCTGTCCAGCTATGACTACTCTTATTACGAGTACTGCAGCTTCCGTACATCGCGGTTATTACTTCTGTATATGCATATGCTAATTGTAGGTACTGCTAGTAAGGAGGTAACATTGTGGGCGTGCCTAGACTACACCCCCATAGACCCATGCGATTGTGCGCTTGACAGCCGACGGCCGTAACCGACCGTCACAGTCGTAAGCGTTGAGATGGGCCGGGACTTTTCTCGTATCTCCGAAACGCAGGTAGCCGGTGTCGCCTCTGCCGCCGCCGCCCCGAGCGCTCACACTTCACGCTAGTGACGTTACGGCTCGCGGTTGTAGCGAGCCGTACCCATTACGGTGATCAGATCAATTCTAGTAATGCAATCACAGGCCATATGAAAACTTAACACACACACACACACACACATATATATATATATATATACGGTTTTATATATATATATATATATATATATATATATAAAACCGAGCAAGATGGCTTAGTGGCAAAGCCTTTGCCTTTCATTCGGAAGGACTGGGTTCGAGACCCAGACCGGCCACTCTTGAAGTGGTTTGCATGGTTTCATATTTAAACAAGGTAAATGCCGAAGTGGATTAAAAATTAGCCATGACATAAAAAAAAACCGTACACAGGCACAAGCCTTACGAAAAAAAATTATATATATATATATATGTGGAAAACGATTTTATTCGCGATTTTATGCGTAGGTAACAGCATTCCATTTTCGGCACACCAGTGGCCAACACAATTCAGAGTTTGTTGAAGTTTAGTGTGATCACCTTGGTTTTCAATTTTGCAGTGCATATTGATCTGCGTAATCAAGGTATAATCAAGTATTTCCCATCATACGGTATTTATAGGACGAGATCAAAAACACTGCATATAACGGAGGAGATGCACGGCCACCTTGACGTACTCCCGAGAGTGTCGGAAACGAGTAACTGAGTTCATAAGCCACACTCAAACGAAAATACCGATTCCGTAGCAAAAGAGATAAAGCAGTTTATCATGACCAGTTTACCAGCATATCAATGCTCTCAATTTTTCTAAGTAGTAAACTATGATCAACACAATTCTTTATGTATCATGCAGTATAGCATATACACATCTGTAGTTTCTCGCATCTGTTACTTTCCCCTTTTCAAGGATCGGGGTTACAATACTTTGCTTGAACATAGCAGGAACTATACCATAAATATAAGATCGCTTACAAATCAGCTTAGGTGGCTCAGAGAAGACCAGAGCAAACTACTTGTAGAAAAGACGCTGTATATCACCTGGGGTAAAACTCAATTTTGGTTTCAGCTTCGTGAGTAAATTGTAAATCTCCGCTTTAGAGAAAATTACTGGCGAGTCAAACTGGTCGGGCGATGAAACTTTGAAACGAAAAGAAAATGCAAGGTGTCTACCTGTTACATATAAAAAGCCGTTAATGTGATTATCGCGAGTCGGATCACGACATAGATATGCAAACTGACTTGCTAAACGATGTTAGCTTTCTCCAAGGTATTTGTGGCGTATGTAGAGCCTGATTTAGTCATAGAAGCCTGCTCCAGAGCTTGGGGCACTCGTCGCCAAAAAATTGTAAAGGCGACACCTTTAAGTCTACGGCAAGTAGACAACTACCAGACCATCAACCTTAGAGTGCACTCTTCTAGGTGATAGGCAACCAAGGAAGGTAGTCTTGATGACCGTGCCAGGCGACCAGAAAATAAGGTCGAGTAAGACCTTTTCATCCTATTCGCTCACAAACAAGCGAGGCAAAAAATTTGAGTCATGTTGGGTGGGAGCAATTGCCATATAGACAGTGAGTCACAAACCTCTGGATTGACACCATTCTATCAGAGATCAGAGGCAGCGTAACTGGGCGCAATACGAAACATGAAAACGCGCTTTCTGATCACTCTCGTAACCAAGCGAACAAGGCCGACGTTCGACGTGGCTGATCTAGACTGATATGGACTGGGTGACTATTTACTCTGGTTGGGTGACTATTAGACTTCCATCGTACTTAATTGAGCGAGATCGTAGTTTCCTTATGTTTTAATCATTTTTGTCGTTGACAGGAGCTGTCACCTCAGTTGATGATAATGATGGAGATGGATCATATGTGACTGTGTTACCGAACAGGGATTGACTACATGAGCCAGTCATTTCACTACGTGTAGAGCCAGGTGTCGAGTGCGCTGAATTAGAATGTGTGGCTCCCTTTCCTTGTTTCTAGATTCACATTTGAGTGATCGCCAGATCATATATGCACACAGCAAGTTCCGACTTTACCGAACAAAGTTCATGATTTTCCCGCCGAAGCACGAGATCATTCATAAAATCAGATTTATGCGCCTTTGAACAATAACATGACTAATGACTGGGGCTTTTAGTCTGCAGTACGTACAGACTAGCGATAGACACAAAGTAGATGAGGTGGGAGGTACACAAGCGATACGAAACATCTCGATCCACGTGAGCAACAGGAAAGTGCATTGTCTCCGCCGAGCGAGGATAGTTGCAGATAGGACAGCAGTTGAGCATGGAACATGAAGGTCAGGAAAATTCAATCACGTTTGGTCGAAAATACTTACGGATGAACACAAGACCATTGGTGAAAAACTGCAGAGCACAAGAATTTAATACCGGCATCGGTGAGTGCTAAACGCTGAACGAAATATGCATATTTTTGGTCATCATCTCTGACAAATTGAATCTCTACAAACTTATGTGCGTCGCTCACAACGGAGACCTAGCTCAGCCAGCCTTGACTCGTAGGACTCGTTATCGTACGCATATATATATATATATATATATATATATATATATATATATATATATATATATATATATATATATATATATGTATATCATTATTATTGGCACTCGACAGTTCTACACTTGTTTTAGGATGTAGTAGAGCTCGTAAACAAAGAATTGTCGAAAATGTCTTGTTCTAGACTGAGAGTGAAATTACAAACATGTCTTGCACCGAGGTGGTTGACCGGATCACCTTACGAAATGTGCCATTGCGGGGAAAACGGCTTACGGTTCTCGTATCATAAACTATACCACTATCGATTATGTGCCAAAAAGGATCCCACAGAATGCGCATTTTTCGGAATATGTTTGTTTTATGAGGGTGATGGCACCATTTAAAGGTGCTGAGCGTAAACGAAAAAATGAGGCATCACAGGGCCTCGATTTTTGAGAACACGATATAATATAAAACAATACGACTATTCTTCCTGTGCTAGCTAACTTTTGACATCTTTCAGACAAAGCCGAAATCTTTCGAACACGTTGGCATATTCAGTTTTTTCATCAACGAACTCGTAAATTTAGTGAAGTGGTGTCCGATCAGCCACATTGGTAGAAGGAGTTTTTTGTAATCTCACTCTCACTCCCAACCAAGGTATGTTTGCCTCATTTAATTTCAAAAAAAACTTTTTAGCGAGTTCTACGAGTCCTCAATGAAGTAAGAAGAGTTAGTAGTATTACAAGTCATCTTAACGCAATAATGTCTTGTTTGTTCTATTATATTAATTGCAGTAAGTAATTGACATATTGATTCACTCTAGCCTTATCCTGAATATACCAGGATAGCCCCGGAAAGTTCAAAGTCTCGGACTCGTCCTATAAAATGCGCGGTGTCAGCTTGACAATTACTACTGTAATCACCGCCTGTGAGCTTCGTCACCAGACGTGCTTAAACTCGTTGCATTGTATCTGACATTTTTACCTTCAACTTTTCCTCTCTGGGACCTCTCAGGATATCTTCGGGGAGGGAAGGGTCAACAAAACTCTTGAACAATTTAGATTTCTATGCGTCGTGTTCTTAAATTAGCATACTTTTTAGTTAATTGCCGTAATTGTTTTTTTTCTTTTTAATAATAATTTTAGTTTAATTGCCGTAATAATACTAATGCGTTATAGTTGCAATCTAATTGTCGAGTATTTTAACGCGCGGCTTGTCGATTCGCCGAACTGCAATCGCCACATAATGGGGCCGTATAGACGTATCCTCAGAGGCAAAGTGAAATAAAAAAAATGCCAGAAAAGCCTAACGAGATCTAAATTATGGCTTGACGAAGCACGACATATGCGCGATATGTCTGCTGTGTAGAAAGTAGACCTCCAAACAAGCTTTTCTAAGCTATATTCCGTCGCGCACAACATTACTTCTTCTTAAAAGTTTTCTACCGTGAGTGATGTGAGCTTTAGATGAATTCGCTTGAAGCGAAATTTAGTCTCGCCGAAGTAAAGTGCGCCATTCGAGCCAACAACGGATTTCATCATGATTGTTTGTCGTTTACCGGGGTATTAAAAAAAAAAACATTAAAATGCTCATATATAGCGATGCTGCCGAGCTTTCACCTTCGGAGCAAACAGATGCCGTCGCACATGGCGACTGCCCGAGCCTATTATTGTTTGCGCGACGAATGTCATTCCAACCTGAATATTATTATATAAGCAGGCCACTTTGTACTTATGTGTATATAGACCCTTATATTACGGAGGCCTCTCTGAAGACAGGGCAGAAGCGAATACATTTCGGCATGATGGTAAGCTATCCGGGCTGTTTGAGTTTACAGACAGGTCCTCGAATATGTTTCCTCCGCTTCCCGATCCTTGGCATCACCCTGAGTCCAAACGGCAAAGCTTCAAGCCTGCACTTCGCCTTTAAAAAAAACGGGTTCTGCACGACACCGAAACATTGCTAAACCCATACGCAGTTTCTTTTGCGGTTCGCAGAGGTTCTTCGGAGCCCACTGCGCGCACATCTGCCGGTAGCCTAAACTGTCGTGCACAATTGTTCACACTGTTCCAACGCTGGCCGACATCATTACGACTGCCAACATTCGCCGTAAGACACGCCGATCACTACTCACCAGCTCGTTGACTTGACGTCAATGAGTTCGACCGTGATTGCCGCGTCTACCTGGCGTTGTTTCGGATCATCACTCAGACACTCCCGGCCTTAACGAAACCGGGCATTCTACTTCAGCGCTGACGTGTCGGACACACGGTCTTCCTCGTATAAGGCCACCATCCGGCGAAGAAAATCATTGGCCGGTTGAACATCTTCCGCACTCAGAAATGGGATAACACTTCGCTGCTCTCAATCGTCCCATTTTGCAATGGGAACGCCCTGATGTCCTTCCACCCACTGCCGCGTTAGTTGCGGAATCGCGGGACACACAACTACCTGCTTGTCTCCTCTTTACTTATATATATATATATATATATATATATATATATATATATATATATATATACACATATACATATATTCCATAGTGTGCACACGGATATTGGAAATTACTGTGCGACATCCACGAAACGTACTTTGCATCTACCCATTCCATGTGTTTAGGGAACTAAACTACCTACAACATAAAGCCACAAGTTGCAAGTTCGATCCCAATACGAAGCATGATAATGAACGGATGCCAGGTACATGTGCAACCCCAGTAACCTCTAGTTAGCTGTGTATATAGTGTTGTATATACATATTTATGTTTCTGTCTGTCTTCTAATGGTAATCACGTCAACATTGGTCTGACCGGACTGACGAAGGCCGATGTTCTAATCTGTGTATGAAAGGATGTGCCCTGGTAGGCAGGAGTCTTCAGGCCGGAGACAAATACGTACGTTGGGGTTCGTATAGCCGTTGGGCCCGAATGTAATGCCCCGACTGCTGTCGAATGGCGCCAAACCGGACATGAACGACTTCATCAGCAATATTGACACTGGCGCGTTGGGAGCTCGCAGTCGGCCACCCTGAAAATAATGTCTTCACTTTCTCTCTCTCTCTCTGACCGTGGGGCCTGCCGTCTGCCCGCCTAAAAACACCGCTGTGTATGAATGAGTAAATTAATGAAAACATAACGCCGGACTGATACGGACAGTAAAGACAGCTTTCGGGCAAAGCGTCACGCACCAACAAATCGAGTTGTTTGACCTTCTTGGGTTTTTTTAGTGGCAAGCAGATATTAGTTTTTACAGCACACCAAGCAACGTTTGTTTTCTTTTTAGATCGAACTGACAGATACCAATGGCAAACGAATGGCTGCATTTTCCTATATATATATATATATATATATATATACATTTAACCGATTGAGTAGCAAGTAAGAGAGTTAGAGTTACCTAGCAATAATCAAACACGGCGTTCAGCTTTCCTCTTGACGTGGGTTCAACCCACGACCATGCAGTCTCTAGTCTTTCAAAGAGCAGCCTTGTGCTTAATGAAGCGTAAAATTAGTATCTTTTAGAGGTAGATAATAAGTTAAACATACCATTGGAAAAGGGTTCGATTCGAACATCAACCCTTATCCACTACAGCGGTTCAAGGTAAGCTTCATTGACAATGCAACGGTTTACCATCTACCTCTTTGCCTTTCAGTTAGTAAGGGACGGCGCCCCTATAATCACCAAAGGAGAGAATACGCTCGATTGGTAGCGCTCCCCACAAGCCCTTGTGTAGCTAGTTAGTCACATATCCCTGTAAACCTAAAATTGAATTATAAATTATATGCCACCTAAGTAAAGGGTATTGCCGATGTGTCCATGCACTCCTCATTGTGTAAGAGTTTGCCGCACATATATAGTAAATATATGTGTTCATCCGGTTTCGGTTTCGACCGGTGTGCATCGCCACAGACTGCTCTTATCAATTTTTGGCGATTTTATCAAATTTTAGTGCTTTTTATAAATGTAGTTAGTGTTTAAGAAGTTTACTGTGAAAGCGTGTACATCGTGTTGCTGCAGTTTTGTGGATATCTGCAGGTGCTAGCTCGAGAGTCTTATCTTAAACTTTGCACTAGTCAAATACTTGTTTGTTTTTAAACTTATTTTAAATAGATTTAGTTTTATTTTAATTCAAATTTGTGCTTAAACTATGACATATTGTGCTTTGTGAGAACTTGTGTTTTTGAGATATCTCTGTGAAATGATGCATCAACCGAGGTTGGGCGTACTGCCAGAAACACCCCGTCTTCCCTTGGAGATGAGTTTTAACTTTGAAACGCCAGCTGTGCACCGTTCAACACGACGGCGACAACAGATCTCAACGCCATCAGCACCGCGTATTACTCCAGCCATCGCATGTATTTACTGCGGTGGATTGTTCAGTGTGGAGGAACCTAAGTGCGATGGATTTGTATGCATTCATTGTGAGAAAAGAATTAATAAGGAAGTGTTGGAAACAAATCTCTCAAACATTGTGGGAGACCAGCAGAGTCAGAACAGCTGTGATAAAAACTATTGTGAAATTGTTGGTAAAACTTTGTGTGCTTTTAAAAATGCTCTTGAAGATCTTAAGAATATGATTTTAACTACCGACAAAAATTACGCTGAAAAATTCAAGACCATTTTTGTTCAATTGAACAGCCTTAAAGCCTGCTGTAAGGCGCACACAGCTGGCTTCCCCTCCTCCCCCCAAACCAAGATGCCGCCCACTTTGGCCAGTGTAGCATCGGCTATTGTGCAAAGTCCTGTCATTGTCGATCATGACACTGCAGCAGAACTGGCATCAACCTCTTCCCTTTCCCCAGCACGAGTGGCATTGCAAGTGGACGCCGTAACAAGCAAGTCCCTGCTGCCGACGGCTGAGGGAAGTGGTGGGGGTGGAGGGATTGTGAAGAATAGCGAGATGACAAATAGAGAGCAGACGACGACAAGAGAGTGGAAGCTGGTGACAGCGAAAAGTCGACGGGCGGCGCAGAAGAGGAATAATAAACGCGAGGAGCAGCAGATATATAAACATCAACAACTGAACAAAACAACAACAATAGAAGACGAAACAAAATCGAAAAGGAGAGAGATGAACAAGAAGAAAATATCTAATTCAAACGGCACGCAGCAGTTAATGAGAATGAATCATGAACTGCCCAGAGGCGTTTTAGTCGTTGGCAGCTCGAATGTAAAGCGCGTTAAGACATTTGTGATGAACGCCATCGGGAATGACAAACGTTGCGATATTAATAGTCATAGAGGGGCAACTATGCGCACTACAATTGAATATGCATTAGGTAAATTGCGCCGTGATACTCGCCGCTTCAATCTAGTCATTCTCCATTCAGGACTTAATGATGTGATAAATAGTGCTGCACGACAAGGTTGCTCAATTTCCGAAGTATGGTCCGAAATTAAGTGTGCGCTTAATGATCTTGTCAGTTTTATCTACAAATACAATATTCGACTAATTGTCTGCTCCATTCCCATTGCAGTGGGCTATGAAGAGGAGTGTAGGTATATTAACCAACAATTAAGATGCAAATTCGACATGAGTACCATTGTTTTTAAAGATTTTAGTTACATTCAAAAGAAAGCCACAAATATGCATGTTGATGGAGTGCATTTTGGAGTTCATGGTGCTCGGTTGGTTGCTCGACATATCTCTCGCGAGATAGCCAACCACCTGGACATAGCCGTCCAGTTGGATCTTACACAACCATCATTTAAAAACGGTCGTAAAATGGCGGAACGTAGTTCTTATTTTCGGGACAATATAAAAGCTCCACAAAAATTGAAAATAAAGTCCCATTTCAAGCATCCATTAAAAATCATCCAGCCCTCCGACTCGGAACCTCCGGTCTACAATTGGCATCACTTTCCCCCTCTACCATCGAATCTAATCGCCCCATTCAATCCAGCAGTTCCGCCTCCCCCACTCCCCCCGTGGCTACCTGCGCTCTAAAATGTTTATATTTCAATGCACGCTCGATTGGAAAGGAAGATCGGGTTCAATTGCTCAATTCATATACCGCCTTACATAATATTGATTTAATTTTTATAACTGAAACGTGGTTAGGTGTAGGCGGAAGACATGTTACAAATAGTGAATTAAGCTGTGATGATAGGTATTCAGTACTCCGGTGTGATCGCGGCTCTCGAGGAGGCGGTGTTTGTATATTAGTTAGAAAAACGCTTAAGTTTTGTGAGGTCAAATTAGATGATGATATTGAAGCATTACCGCTTGACGTGTATTCAAAATCGTGTTCAGTCAGGATGGCATGCTTTTATGCTACAAATGCTGGATCGCTGCCTGAGCGCAAGAATCGCATAAATAGAATATGTGATTCTTTTGAAAATATATGTGATAGTTTTAAACCAATTTTAATTGTAGGCGATTTTAACCTTCCAAGAATTGACTGGGAAAATGTGTCCCTTTTAGATTCACAAACCATGGAGGCTACGTTTACAAATGCCTGTATAACAAATGGTTTATATCAGCAAGTGACTGAAATTACGCGTCCTCCAGTGGATGTAAGAGACTCAAGCGACAAGGTTGGGCCAGAATATATTACAAACTTAAGTGATTTATCTAATCATACAAACAGTCATCTGTCAGATGAATCAAGCTCAATTTTTACACAAAACGAAGACCCTAAAGGAACATTGATTGATTTGGTTCTTACAACCGATCCAGGTATAATAGAAGATATATCTGTTTTTAAATCCCCGATGCCCTCCGACCATAACGCGATCTCTTTTAATCTTTTATTCGATTCCGAATATCCCCCTATTGAGAAGGGAGGGTATAATTTCTTTAAGGGTGATAACGCCCAAATCATAGAAAAACTGTCACTTGTACCGTGGAGACATATATTCTTAAACTGTGATACCGTAGATGATATGTGTAATTGTTTTGTTTCTCAGATGCACGCTGTGATCGAGGAATTTATTCCCAAACGCACCGGCAAGTCTAAAAATAACACTAGACTTCGTGAGTATATCTCTAGTCTAGAATCACTTATTGAAAAGGATGCGAGTCCGCGGTTTGCGACCAAACTGCGTAGAGCGAGCAGAAGGCTTCGGGTATTGGAAGAATCCAATCTCGATTTTAAAGATTCTAAGTCGTTTTTTAGGTATGCCAATAAACGCTTAAGGGGTAAAGAGGATATAACAGCACTGAAAACAAGCAATACGGTTATCACTGATGACATCTCCAAAGCAGATGCCTTCAAAAACTTCTTTTCCTCTGTTTACGTGGCCCAACCAGGTCCAACAAAAACACTTAGTTTCTCGTCACCAACGCCATCAAGATGTCCGTATTTATTTGTGTCGGAATATAATATCTTAAAGAAAATAAATCAACTCCCATCTAAATGTAGCCTCACCCCAGACTGTATCCCTCCATTATTTTATAAAAGAGTGGCGCATGTTATAACTGAGCCGCTCTCATTAATTTCTGCTAGGTCCTACGAAGAAGGTGTTGTGCCTGATTTTTTCCGACAATCCGTAATTACGCCTGTACATAAAAAAGGATCTAAGTCGAATGTTGATAACTATAGACCTGTGGCACAATCATCAATAGCGTGTATATTATTTGAAAAATTACTTGTGGATCACATATTTAACTTCATGCAGTCTGAGGAAATGCTTGACGAGCAGCAACATGGCTTTACTAAGGGCAAATCTACAGCAACGCAGCTAGTTGAAATGGTTCAAGATTGGGCCATTTATATTAACAAAAAGAAAGCATTTGATTGTATATACTTTGATTTTTCTAAAGCATTTGACAGAGTAAACCATTTTAAACTTTTACAGAAACTAATTGACCTAAATATAGACAAGCACACTGTTTTATGGATATCAAGTTATCTAACGAATCGAAGGTTTTGTGTGCGGGTCAACAACAGTTTTAGTCAGTATGGGGTGTGTCCCTCGGGCGTGCCTCAGGGATCATGTCTGGGCCCATTGTTATTCTGTATATTCATTTTAGATCTTAAAAACGTTATACCCGGAGCCCTTAAGCACAAACTATATGCAGATGATCTTAAACTTTACGGGCCATCTGGCACAAAGGCTGACAGGGAAATATTACAGAAAACAATTGACTCCATCTCCGATTGGTGCGTCAAAAATGATATGATCATTTCGGTCCCTAAATGCGCCGTTGTGTGTCTGAAGGAGGGCCACGTCTACACACTTGATGGACAGGAGATACCCAGAGTAAACAGCATTCGCGATCTTGGGGTAACGATAACACCGGAGCTAGATTTTAACATTCACATTACGCAAACCATTCAATCTGCTAGTCTTATATGTAACATGATATTTCGTTGCTTTATTATCGAATGTCCATTGTTTTATATCCGCCTCTATAATAGCCTTGTACTTCCCAAATTCATCTACAGCTGTGAAGTCTGGCGGCCGTATTTAAAGAAACATATTGATGCAATTGAAAAAGTTCAGTCTAAATTCCTTCGACGTGTTGCATTGAGATGTAAGGTAGAGCGTAGCAGTCTCGACTTACTACCTATATCAGAACGACACTCGAGAGCAGATTTTAAAATGTACGCACGAATATCTCAGTCGAATAGACTCCCTATCTTTTTTAATATTCGAAACAACAATCTGCGCAGTACTCAAACCATATCGTCAAAAATAGTTGCACGATCTGACCGAATCAACAATATGTTTTCGTGGCGGATGGCGAGAATGTTGAGAACTATGAATTCGTGATATAATATTATAAACTTTACTTTTACATATATATCACGCACTGATACTATTGCGTCCTTGTATATAGTTCATTTTTCTTTATGCGTCTTATATTGTGCATTGTATATATTGAATAACCAACTTGTGAATAACCATGTATATAATTATATTCCCTTTGAAAACAATAAAGGAGCACTTGAATTGAATTGAATATGTTTACTGGCTAGGAGAAAATCGTCTTTACAGCGAACTAGATGAAAATTATATTCTTTACAGATCTGATCGATATATCCCACTAGAAAACGAGTAGCTTTATTTGACTGCGCCTTAACCACTACTTAATGCTTTGAAGAAACCTCCAATTGCTGCATCGTTTTAGAATTTTGTTTCAGAGAAAAAAGACCAGTCTTGATTTGTAATCACTATTGTGAAATTATATTATCTCTACGCAGTTCCAATTCTGTGTTTATTGCTTTTACGTAATAGTCTGTCGTTACCCTGTCCTTCGTTCCATTTTTAGACTATGTACAATATTGCGCATTAAACGAAGCTCCGTTAGATTTATTGCACTGTATTAGGGGCAAATTGTAAGTCACATAGCCCAAGGGAAAACACTGTACCAAAAGTCTTGTTAACGGCCATAATTTGACTAGGTCCTGCCATTCTTGTATCATTTCTCACTGCTCATCGCAATGTCACTTGTGCTATCACTCGCCGACGAGTATGCGCGGCTTCATCTACGTGCAAGGATTGGCGTGACCACTAGATCTAGGCAGAGCTACGTAGGCATGAAGAGATTTTCCCCGACGAGGGCGTGCCCAAATCGGAACATGCTTGCATGGTCAGCTCCCCATTGCGGTTTTGCCAAAGGCGTTTGCGAGCCAGTGCCCGACTGAACCTGCGCCCACATCGAAGCTTCAATGAGATTAAATGAGGTACGTCCCACGGGAAAGCCCTCAGCGCTTGCACATGTCATTCGATCCCTGGCTAATGCTCACCTCGCTGTCCAGAGTCCTTACTCTGCTTTCACTTCCACTGCCTAGCTCGCAATATTAATATTAAACCTATTTAGATGGCTGATGATCTCAACTTATTTAGGTAAGTAAATTTAATACATCTAACTGCGACCGCACTATTACGCGTAGAGCCAAAAAGGCTTAAGAAAGCAACATATAATGTATATACTCGTAGTCTAGTGAGAAACTGAGCGAAGCTTTTTAATTGATTTTAGACTAATAATTTGTTTATAAACAAAGATCACTTTTCTGTTCACATAGTGCTTTGTTATAATCCGACCTTTAGAGAGAGAGCGTGCTCCTTCCGCAATAGAGCGCAATATGCACTGTAGAATAAAAAAAATTTAAATGGTTGTTCTGAATTCTAGGTCATCCTCTGTCCCCTATGAGCTTGGAAGTCGCCATGAGGCATTTCTTTAATGCACCGACGACATGTTGAAATATCTAGGGTTTCCCCAACAGCCCTTGTGGCAGCATGGCGGCTGACTTTCAGCAGTATGGTTTATCATCTATTCTCAATGAGCATCGCTCACCGCGACACCTCGGTAGATAACAACCATGACCAGCGCACTAGCCCACTAGACCACGCTGCCACCCAACCCTCATCTGCACACGGACGTGATTTAAAAATTAGATTTTGCGCCTGGTTTCACTGAAGGCGAGCCCTTGACATCGAGTCCATTCCTTATAGTATAATCGCGGGTCATGAGAGTACCCGCAGGCCAACCGCTGTGTTAGGAAGCAAGCTGTGTGGTTGCCCGACATAGGAGCATAAAATATGCCATTGCGAGACAAGCACCTCGTCGTGTTTGTGAGAACATTCTTCGAAAGAACATCTGACGCCGATCAGAAGATGCGACATGGCCGTTAAAAAAAGGGGCCCTTGCAAACACCACTGTCATATTTATAGTTATCATAATAAATCATTTTGGGAAATATAACTCTATATATCTGTAATAGATAAAACGATTGTATAAACAACTCGTATCTAGTAATTTGGTATGCGAACGCTGTTAGTGGTGAATACCGCAGAAAAAACAAACCAAACAACTAGAACATTTGCGTCGGTTCTGCTTTTTGTCGTATCTTCTCTGACTAACAGTAACTAGCTCAGAATACCATAATAACCAGTTGTTACCAGTAGCTAAGATGTAGAATTCGATGTCGGACGATGCTAATAATAACACGTATATCTATTATTTATATGATTAGCTATTTTGTTCATCTACAATATAATTTACTAAATATATTTACTTCTAGTTTGGAGTTATATAGAAATGTGTATTTATTTCGTTTATGTGTATACACATTATTTGGCAGGTCAGATACACCTCGACTTTGTGGCAAGCATTCCACAACTGCCGCAGCATTTCCCCGCTGCATAGGAAACCGACAGAATAAACGGCTCGACATTCGAAGGAACAACGTCATCAAACGTCAACCGTTGCGCTGAGACGGTCGCTAAGCTGCATGGTATCTTTTGACATGCGACATATGGTACGGATTGTAGTGCTCGGAATAGGACGTCGTTAAAAGGAGTGTGCCTCCAATGCCTGCCCCCGCGCTTTTTGTATGTTTACGCTCCCCAGTTGCCGATACTGGCTAGTGGTATTTAATGTACATATGAGAGCGCAGACTGCCGTACCACGGCTGGAGATGATGCCTGTGGTAACGCCATCCAGCATTGTCGTCCCCAACTATAACGAGGAGTTGAGAGAGAGCGATACGGCAGCATTGGCAGTCCTCTTTGGGCTCATGAAACCCAGCAGAAAATAGACGATAAAATTCGTGAACACTTAGCAAGTAAGACCTGGCCGAAGAGACTCCTTCTAGGCCTGGCTAGTCATAGCTGGTAATAAATAAAATTATCTGGGAATAAGAGCCTGCGAAGTAGTTCTCCGGAAACTTCACTGGTCACGGCTCCCTGGAACGAAATCAATTTTTAGAAAGAGAGTTGGTCGTGTTTGGATATATCTAGAGCTTCTTCTTCTTCTTCATATGAATGACACCAGCCATATAAGCCATAACCGAGCAAGATGGCTTGGTTGCAAAGCTTTTGCCTTGCATTCGTGAGGACTGAGTTCGAGACCAAGACCGGCCATTCTTAAATTGGTTTGCATGTTTCCAATTTAGACAAGGTGAATGCCGGAGTGAATTAAAAATTAGCCATGACATGGAAAAACCGTATTATTAGCCTTAAGAAAAAAATCTAAACATATATTTATCAGTCGATAATTTCCAGGTTGGCTTTAATCGCTTTTGGCTTTGTATGCCGCTGATGTCTTAAAACGTTCTGGGAGCACGCCGGTAATGATAAACATGTTAAAAATTGCAGCTAGATGGCCTGATAACGCGTCGATTAAATTCAACTGCAATCAACCAGGCACATTTCCCCCCGGCTTCAAATAGATCTGACTTTACACCTTTTGCAGCGCAGTAAACGGCGGTGAGCAGTAAAAGCGCTAAAATAAAATGCATGGTGTGTGTCAAATTTGTTGCTATATATGATAACTCTTCTGCATACCTCGAATCAGGCTTTGTTGGTAGCCTTACTTACTCATTTACCACAGAATTAAAATTTTCCAATTTTAATTAGCGGCTGTTTGGGCGGAAATTTGCGGCCTTTAAAAGTTGAATGTCTAAAAGTAAGCCCCGTGGGTGGTTGATTAAACTGTATTTATTTATGTTGTTTTCCAAATGCAATTTAGCAAAGTCTACGAACAATAATTTAGCTACTAGCCTTTTCAGTAATATCGCCGTCAAGTTAAGGCGATTATTAAGCTCAATATAACATCACATTAGGTGCATATTTTATTACAAACGGCTCATCTCAATAATCTAAAGTGCCAAAAAGTTCATCTTTATAAAGTACACGGCGCACATCTATATACAGCATGTAGGCAACACATGGCCGGGTGTTAAATGAGAAACCAACCTCGTCATTCTTTATCAACCATCTTCTGTCACCAGACGAATTTATTTTTATATATTATTTATTTGTTAAACGTTTAGACGAAAATTACCAATTCTTCTAAAGGTTATATTCGAAACAGTATGCGTCACGGCGGGACCAAACTCGCGATCACTAGCGCCGAATACTTTTACTGTGTCTCGCATTAACAAGTTTGTGCATTAAGCACATATAAGTGGTAGCAAAATTCTCACAGATATGGCGTGTTACAGCGTAAAAATGCCAAAATCATCAAAAAATTGCGTGACAATGTACAACGGGCTTCGTCCAGTCGTTCTGCCTATGTGCTGCCAAAAACTGGAGCATATACTCGAACAACATTGGAACGGGTGTTGAGAAACCTATTAAGGTCTCGAAGGCAAACGCGTGGAAAGTGTTTTTACAATCACGATGGTGATCTCGACATGATCTATTTTTTAGATGTTATTTTTATATACAATTTATGCCGCTAGCCCGCCTCTTTGATATGCCACTTCCTGCATGCACGGACTCCCCAGAAAGTAGAGACACATATCAGCTAGCAGCAATTACAACGCGCGAGCATACCCGAATCAGGCCTGCTGCTGTCGACCTTGATGTGACCGCTTCGCCTACGATTCTAAAAATGCAAGCCTTGTTGCAGACAGACTAGGAAATAGAGCGGCAAAAAACAATGACAATTCTACATTAAGCACGAATTTCGCAGTAGGACGTCTCTCTGCAACAGTAAAACATTGTACGTATTTAAGTAACGTTGCCTCTAAGTTCCCATTTGGGAGGGGCAGTTAGCAGTTGAAACGGCAGCGTCGAGAGCACAGGCCGTACCAGCCAGCTCACAGCAAAGCCGAGCTGAATTCACTAGCATCCGCAGTTACTTAGCTAATTGGAATACACGTATACATGTAATGCGGCACCATTTTCAAGCTTGGACGCGTCTATTAGTGAAAGTGCTGTAACTGAAAGCAGCCACTCCTCGCATTGATTACTCGCCCTGCTAGGAAGAAAGCGGCAAACATTGAGACGTACGGGAACAAGGCGTTACTCTAGCTCTATTATATGTACTCATATTTCGTCATATTGAAATTTGATATTAAATTAACTAGCAAAGTCTCATAGAATTCCGCTAAATAGGAAGCATCACAGTTTTCCGAATGGGATAAGTTATCATGTCTGCCGATAGTATCATGTGCAAAGTACATACTGTATGAATAGAGTGCAAGTATTACTAACGTGCATATATATATATATATATATATATGCCGTCTGGCCCTGGAGCCTTTCCCGGTTAGAGTCCGCAGCCTTGAGTACTTTTGCCACTGTTATCGTTGGGGCCTTGTCCCCTTCTCTACCGGGTGCCCCGAGCCTGCTTTACGGCTCCCTGTCAAAATGAGCGTGTTTTGAGATGAGGTTTTCCAGAGCATGCTTGATTTGATCTTTTGTAAGCAGAGCCCTGGGCTTTCGTGTGTTACTCCCCCTTACTTGTAGGGCTTTCCCGGGGGTCGTCTTCGATTTCCTTAAGAAGGTTGCGCCAGCTTTTTATCTTGCTTTCCACTATTTTCTGTTTCAATACTGCTCTACACTTTCGATAATTGGCCAAATCCCGACCTTTACTCTCTGGGGTTTTGTGGTTTTTAGCTCACGCCTTGCTCTGCTGCAATCAGACCTTTTTTTTTTTTTTTAGAAATAGTTGAGAAACAGTCTTGTTCCGCCAATATTTTGGCTGCCTGTACACTGTTTTTACGGGTTTTTACTCCTGTTCTGTACGTATATATCATGCCTAGCTGCCCAATCGAGTAAGGTTTTTTGTATTATATCCGTTTTATTTCATCTCCATGACTTATTTGCTGCGTTGAAGTCCCCCGTAACTAGGGTGCCCAATCCGTGACTGGTGTTGCGTATTGACTTCCCGAGTTCAGTAAATGACTTTTCAACAATCATCAGCCGTCGATTGACATAGTGAAGAAAGGGTCATCAAGCAACGCCGACCGACTCGTCCCAGATGGTAATGCATAACAGTACCGGCAACAACAAGTAGTACAGCAACAACATCAGCAACAACAAATTGTACAGCAACGACAATAACCAGCGATTGCAAGAAGTTGCAGCAATAGCGGCAGAGCTGCCGCAAAAGACCCATATTTGTCTATATGGCTTTTTTTTTAGTATATTGATATATTGCATTGGCATATTGATAAGTAGGTGCTACGCAAGCACAAGCAGCCGACTGGCGGATAGAACCCGTATAGGCCAGCAACAGCTGTTGCATTACCGTAGTCGTACTCCAAGGAGTTGCAGTGGATGTATTAGTGAAGCAGAGCGGGCTGGTTAAACGACTCTCATAGCTGAAGGAACATCATTAAGGATTTCGCCACGATCATCACCGTACGGAAGGACTTCGTACAGTTCGCAATGTGTGCGGTGGCTACACAACCCTAGGCGCACTTAAAAATAGGGGTTGAGGTAATGTTACACAGGGAACAGCACTAGCCCCTCGCCTCGCCGCATATCGAGCTTGCCCTTAGATGAGAAGTTTTTCTGCGTGTTACACCAACAACATCAGCATCGACTCCCGTGTGTAGTTCGTGCATGAAGCTGCAGTGCATTTCGTCGTCTCACCTGAGACACAAATATAAAAAAAGAACTAGAATCAGTGTTGTTTTTGTTGTTGATCGGCTGCTGGTGCTGGTTAGCGACTCGAGGCGGGCAAAGTGGACGAATAGACGAATACATAGAAAACACTCTAGACATTGGCATTTATCATGATGGCCGTCTGCCTTTGCACGGCCACGTTCACGCTACGCAGTCCTACTCACAAGTTCCTCGAGCATCGCCTGCGTTGATGCTCTATTATGATCCTGCGTGCGCCAGAGTTTGTGGTGCAAACCAGGCACAAGCCTGCATACGGACGGCATCCTTTATAAGCGAGTATCTCTCTCGAGCGAGATATTTGCATTGATGCATCAGCACTCAATCGATCTAGCCATTCTGGCTGTGACGGATGGTTGTTCGGATCGTCAAGACCTTTAAGAGAAGCGACGACATTGCAGCTGCTGCTGCTGGTGCTTCGGTCGACGCCGCCCACTTCTTGGCTTTTCCTGATAAAATGCTAAAAAGAAGAGCTTCTGATATACGGACAGCTGCTGCTGCTGCTTTTATCCCGGCTTCGTCGTGTTTCTGTCTTGCCTGTCTATATCTATCTATCTATCTATCTATCTGTGTATCTAACTTTATTATTCGGTGCTCTATTGCCCAGCGGTAGGCGGCTGATGAACAAACAGAGAGGACGATCCAGGACGACCAACGATGGAGAAGAACCACCGATGATGGAATGATGATGCTGTGACGGACGGCCGTAAGTGAGTTCACTTTAGGAGTCGGCCAAGTCGGCCCACAAGCACAAGAACGAGATGGCCGACGGATCACACGCAGACGTTGCTGAAGGCCCAGTTGAGTCTGTCTGCTGGAAACTCGAAAAAGACCTACGTCAGCAGCAGCAGCCGTAGCCGTAGCTAGAGCAGGCCCATCAATAATGTGGCGACACGCTCCAAGCAGTGAGACGCCAAGCCAATCGGGCTTGGCCACTCGTCGAATACTTGCCTCCCTTTGAAGTTTTTGCGCCCGTGCCCGCCATTGTCGTGCGAACAATGCTGGACGCAATGCGGCAGTCTTCGTTACTGGCGAGTCAATTAGCCAATGTCACGGCTGTTTACTACAGATGATAGGGTCGATGTCAAAATATCATTGAGTAGTAATAATGACAGCTGTTGATACATTCAACGTCAAAATGCCATTAAGTAATAATGAACGACGTTTTTAGAACGCCAACAACTGTAGATACGGCAGTCGTATGTGCGAGGCTGCTAAGTGCATGCGCGCTTGAAAGAGGCAACTGTGCGCATTGATCATCAGAATGATCATCGGTCACTGTTTATCGCAATCGATCACGCGTGCCCTATCACGTTGATAAATTGAGTCCTATATATATATATATATATATATATATATATATATATATATGATAAATTTACTTTCAGTATAATACATTATGTATTTGTTCCACGTATCACGATGGATTATGACCCTTGAATAAAGGTGCTTTTGACTTGACTTGACTTGACTTGGATTAGCTAAGCCAATATGCCTAGTGGGCGCGTATTGTGACTGTCACGTGTCCGTTTCGATAAGGTCAGGCCGACACCACTTATATATATATATATATATATATATATATAGTGTAAAACAAATATGCTAAGCCAATAGCATTAGTGAATGATTTTTTATTATCGGGTTAACAGAAGTTACTGGTTTTTTCAGCAACCTTCCTTTATCTTCAGGGCAAGGCATTCGATTCAAATGGCAAAACAGTCCGGGCCTGAATCTCACAGAGTGCATCCCGAAACTTCCGATAAAGTGCATTTTTCGCTGTAGATAGCTTTGCAGACATCTGAACCGGCGGTAGTCCGGCGGAGCGATGTTCGGCGAGTACGGTGGAAGCGGCAAACTTTCGCAATCGAAGCTTGCTATCTTGCGTATAATATTATTAGGTAGATGGCAGAGCACAATCTCTCTATTTTGAGGCATATGTACTCCCCGTTTTTGTCCGATCATAGCCGACTGTAATCGATTCCGGCATTTACCTAGTCAAAATTGGAAACCGTAAAAACGAATTTAAGAGTGGCCGGTCTAAGTCTTAAATCCAGAACCTCCCAAATACAAGCGAAAAGCTTTGTGACTAAGCCACCTAGCTCGCTAAAGAAAACGGTGGTTAATACCTCTTGGTGAAAAGTGGCCTTTCTATTCACGAGCCTGCGTCTTTTCTGTTGGTTCGACTCAGGATTTACGAGGTATGTGATATTTTTTGCAAATCTGCTATTTTGTAGACTTAATGTCAATTAGCAAGAAGGCTTTTAGAATTTGTAATTTTTGTTCTTTTACATATAATATTCTTTTATTATATAACTTTCTTATATTATTAATAATAATATTATTACAGCAATACAATTGTGAGGTGTGAATGTAAACAGTGGTTTTAGTTCTTAGCAGGAGATAAATAAACATGATCTAAAATAAAAGCCAGTTGTGCTTGGTTACCAGTCATTACATGCAATGATTAGTCTATACGTGCCCATGTTAAGCGGCTTAATGTAAGGAGTGCGCTTGGAAATGAAAACAATCACGGTATGCCAAAAATGTGCTACGAGAATACAACTGTAGTAGAGTGTTCCGTTCCCAAAGTCTTTGCAATATTCGTCCCCTAATTAACGTATCTATCCGAATAGAGAAAAGTGTGCTCATGAAGGGCTCGGCGTGCGAGTTGACTACAGTTAATCTTTCAGCCACCGTGGTCTGTTCCAAAGCACAGTAGAAGTGATGTTACACATTCGCGTCTGACCAGCTAATAAATAAACACAAGTGGACTTAATTATGCCTAGAACTCTTTCGTGACAAAAGCCTACTAAACGAATAACCAGCACTGCGTTGCCAAGTTAGGAGAATTTCATGGGGCTGGATGAGGCTGGCATTTCTGCCGCAGGTTGAAGTACTTGTCTGTCAATCTCTCACACAAAAACGGAGTCATTAACAGCGCGTTTGGCCGCTTTCAAAGAATCGAACTACCGTTGGGCGTTATTTTCGCTCAGTGGCATTTAACGCTGCATAACTGGCTAACTGTTAGCTGCGCCAACCGCCAGCTACTGTCTTATGAGTGGTGAAAAAGTTGAAATATATCTTTGCGTTCATTGTGCGTTCATTATAGGTGTAACGTAACAGCGTCTGTCGGAAGAAGTCTCTCGGGACAAAGCATTGGCTCAATGGTCAACTGGAAATGGTAACAAATGATTGTGACGAAACTTGTGCACATAGGGACACTGTCGCTTAGTAAATGTGTCAGTAATATCTCAGTTTGCATGTGATAGCGTGAAAATATGTAAACACAGTCCGCAGCCGAGGATTGCATTTGCCTAATGAAACGGGACGATTTGCGGGCTGTCAGACTTGCGTATGACCTATCCCATTGTTATTATTATTAATATTATTATTATTAGAGCAATACAATTGTGAGGTGTGAATGTGTATCTTAGTTATTTCATGGTTTCCCTAAAGCTATTCTTAGCTCCGTGTATCGACGCAGCATTTGCTCTGCAAACTGCCAAATTATTAATAATAATAATAATGCGGTCTGCACGCGAGACCACGCAGGAGGGCCTGCGCGACTCTCTTGTACCGGTTATTCTATTACAACAATAAATAATATACACCGGTGGTCGGCTCACTGCCGCTCCGCCATCCGTACACTAACGTCGCTACAAATATATATATATATATATATATATATATTTTTTTTTTAATATTTTCCGTAAGACTATTGCCCGTGTACGGTTTTTTCATGCCATGGCTAATTTTAAACTACTCCGGCATCTACCTTGTCTAAATTGGAAACCATGCAAACCAATTTAAGAGTGGCCGGTCTGGGTCTCGAACCCAGTCCTCCCGAATGCAAGGCAAAGGCTTTGCAACTAGCCATCTTGCTCGGTATATATATATATATATATATATATATGACACATTCCGTATGATACGTTCCGCCATCACGTACACTATCGTCGTTACGAATATATATATATATATATATATATGTATATATATGTGTGTGTATATGTATGATGCATAAATCATCAAAGTTCTCTAAATGTACTAATCATCTTCGGCGACCGCCATGCCAGAAAGTGCGAAGGAGAACAAAGACTGCCGCAGCCCACCAACCGACCAGGGTCTTGACGGCTGACGCTAAACCACAAAAACCGCGGATAAAACGAAAAAACTATAGCCCAAATTACAAACTTGCGACGGACTGAAAAGGTACATGACTTACTGGATTGCAAAACCCTTCGAAAAGTAAAAGGAAGAAAACTCCTGAGAGGCTCTGGAGAAAGACTAAGCAGTTTCATTCGTCACTAAAATTGCGGTAAATGTCAAAGATAGGGATTTTTTAATGACGACTCTCTGTTATCTTCCTTCAAAACAATGCGGAACAGCGAAGCAATGAGCGCAACGAAACACATGATCGAACGATGAGTATTTCTGTTTCTTTTTAAATCCACTTTATCGTTTGTTAGTAGTTACCAGCACAATAGCACACATAGTTTTTCAATGTTAAACTTCTGTGTTCGGGGGTGATCGACAAAATAAAATGCTGGAAACGAAGGTCACAGAGACTATACCAGTATTTCTGCGTTTTCTTTCTGTAGGGTAAACTAAACTTGGTTGTTAAAGATAATTGATAAGCCTGAGGAGGGCAGCACTCTTGTTATGAGAGCCGAAGGGACTTTTAATAAACCACACTCTCTTCCAGGTTGAGCTTTAAACTCCTTATTGAAATTTTGTCGTTTCTGTTCGACAGAGTTCAGCGGTAGCTTGTCGCAGTGGTAGCCGGTGGTAGGGTCTCTAACGCCTTTTTCCGTGAAACCGATATCTTTCGTAATAAAACCAGTTAATACTATATTTTGCTTTGATGGCTTGTTTGACAATAAGAAAGGGCTCGGATTGTTCCTCCTCTCGAACGCCGGGTGAAAAGCAGCAGCCTTGGAAATCCAATAGTTGCAGTACATAAAACAAAATTGAGTTTTTCAAGGCCTGCTTTGCATTCTCTAGATAAGACCCTGAAGACACTTGTTGCAGAATGCGTGCTTCAAAATGTAGTTTACGCTTATGCTATATGCTTAAAATTAGCTTTTGTGCCAACGCACCGAGCCGCTAAAAAATGTAAGAGCAGTTAAAACTTTAAGGGTGAACGCACAAGCTTAGTTAAAATCCGTCGCCACTACTTTGGCGCAATTGTTACATATAGATACCCTTTCATTGGGCCGTTTTGGTGGTATTCGTTTGATGCAAGTAGCAGATGCTGCAAGCGCTCACATGCTCCGATGGAATATCTATATCAGTGTTCGGTTATATTCACGCGTGATGTTCAGCAGAAGCCACCACGTCTAAGAGATGGCGACTGAGGTCGAAGCACCCTTGCGGGCCCTTTGGGCAAATTAGCCACGCCTCAGCCTTTGCAGCGGTCGAATCCGGCTGTAGAGCACGCGATGAAAAATACAACGCAGCAACTAGCGTAGTCTGTTCAATGAAAAAGGATTTATTTCGAAAACGCTTGCACCAGAAAGTACGTTATCGTTGCGGCAAGCTGAAATACAGACAAAGCGGTGGCTCTGCAAGGCTCTGGGCAATTTCTGCGGCTGCGGGTGGCAAAACTCCGTCACTGACTCTGGTTCCGCTCTGCCGCCTGGCCGGTGTTGCTGACAATGCTTATGAGGCCCTGTCTGTTAGACAGCGCGGCCTTGCAATTGCTTCGTTTCTTTGCAGCTTGTTGTGTTCCTAACTGCTGGCGTTTCTGCTAATATTAGTCCTTATGCCCCCCTTATCAATTCGCTAAGTACCTTTAGTTCTCAAAACGCCTTTCTGCTAGCGTTGCAACCAAACCTCCCAGCTATGTCTACTTAAAATAACAAATCACCTGCAGTCTTTGTAGAAGCGTTCCTCGCGGAATATATATATATATATATATATATATATATATTGTTGTTAAATTCATATAAAATTAAAGCATATTCAGCGACAGACGCTGTCTGAAATCGCCTACTTGCCTATCTCCGCTGACCAGAATTAGTCGATTCCGGACCTTCTGTAGCAAACCGCGAGTGGACGGGTCCGGCTCGCAAAGGTCTCAAAGCAAATGAGTAAAACCCTTACGAGCACCCGATTCTGTACTTTCTCACTTCATCATAACCGGTCCGGGCCGCTCCAGCACTGGCCATTGAAGGGCTACTGAGTCAGAACTGTCGCGTCCTAAACCAGCATGCAAGATGAAGTTTTTCAACCCTTTGCTCAAAAAAGTTGCCGACCAATTTCTCTGGCGGCCAGCTTTGGCGGGCTGTGGCTGCACAGGGCAACTGCTCTACGATGGCTTGTCTTCAATTGAGCTTCTGAGGTTGTAAGAGCGACAGAGTTGAGAAGGGATTTAGCCTGTTTTGTGTAGACCTATAAAGGGAAGCTACTAGGGCTATCACCGAGCTTGTTGGCGTGCATCTGTCGATAGGCTTAGTTACAACAATGCCTCTTCTGTAGCCAGACACGCTGTCGCTAAGTCGCTCAAGGAGTCCCAGAGTGAGCAAACAATCTCCACCTCAGAACTGGTGATTAAGGCGTAGGGCCGAAAATAAGAATCTCCAAAAAAGGCCTCGGTGAGATCCTACCAAGTAAATGCGTGAATCGCATGTTCTAGCTTTTCTAGCCACCTCTCGAGGGCAGCCGGAACTCCCTGCGGGAAGGGGCATGATTTTCCAAAGTGCGCTGGCCAATGAGATCTACTACGAGCACTGGCAC